>RJWH01006086.1:0-36009 GCA_004363575.1 Solenodon paradoxus | reverse complement strand
TGAAGCAAACAAATTACAGAGCCTCACAGAACAGAAGACTCTGCTCGGCAGGAAAAGGAATAATCTGTGAGCATTGACAAAGAAAAGCTTTGACACTGTAAATAATGTGGGGACTACCTGTAAGGGGAGAGGGGCTGATTAAGTTGGGATTAAACACATTTTTGTTTTATAAGAACTATGCCTTTCTTTTATAATAATCATTTTAAAAAAGAAAATTACCTTTTAAAATAGTCCCCATCCCACCCCCGCAGAAGGCATTTTAAACTTTCACTCGGCTTTGCTATCAGTTAGAGAATGGCTTCAAGTGAGCCTGTCTTCACTCTGACTTAAATCTGCCCACTCTTTGTTCTTTTAGTGATAAGTCCATGAGCACCTTCCAAAAATGCCAGTCCCTGTCCCTCCTTCACCCCTGGTCACTCTAGGAGCCTGACTCCCCCGCCACCCCACATACACCGAGGCGGTTTCTGCTCCGACACAGAGAACACTCGCAAACTGTTGTTGGGGAAGAAAACCTCTGCAAGAGGAAGACCCCCCAGAACAGAAGGAAACCTGGTGACCAGAGGAACATGAAGTGACAGAGATGCGACCAGCAAAGCCCAGACTTGGAGGAAGTCTCCAGAACAAAAATCAAGCAAAACAAACATGATTCAACAAATAAATTTTAAGAATCCTAGCAATTAACAGATTAAAAGCTGTATCAGTGATCAAAATATGGGTTATTAAGATTTTGAAGAGTAATCTGTAAAACAAATTACGACTTGAGTACTAGAAATGTGAATATTTGCTGGATATTTGGTGACATGAAGACATGATTCATTTACTTCCATGTCAGACTGGCACCATCTGGGAACAGTCACTTTCACTGTTAGGGACGCATACTGTCAATGGCCCTTCAGGCTGGGCATGAGCTTAAAACTGTTTTCGTAAAACACTATGACATTCTTTGTCTTTTTTCACTCTTGTTCTCTCACAAGAACACAGAAGAGTGTTCCAGAGGCTTTGTGACATAGGATGTCACCATGCCTGAGGCTAATGAAGTGTGTGCTTTAAGTCTGTTTTAGTACCTAATGTGGCAAATTCTGACAGACATAATCCAGTATCTTAAAGAAATTTCCTCAGGGCCCTCGGAATTTTAAGATTATTCGGGAATCCTAAAAACCAAAAGTTTCAGAACCCTTGCATTACATGTTTACATCTACTTTTGCATATGATTTAAATGCCCAAGAAAGCCATGTTTGCAGCTGGACCGCACGGAGGGCGAGGTAAACGAGGAAAAAGAGCCACCTGTGCAGGAGCCCTGGCCGCAGAAACGCTTCCTCATTCCCTCTAAAAGCACGCACACTGGCAGGCTCCTCTTCAGACGCCAGGACAACTAGACTTTCAGTCGCAGTCCCGTGTTTCAAGAGGTAAGGGCAGTGTTAGCATCACGAATCACTGCACTGCAGTTTCAAGCTTTAAAGTCCCCCTACCTAAGACAGGGCTTTGAACCTGCCAGTGCGCTTGCACCAGCTTTGTGAGTAGAACGTAGCATGTTCTACTCTCATTTCTCCATTGCCCTCAAATCCAAAGAACGGCCAGCGGTTTCCCGTTTCGGAATTTGCTGCACCAAACGTCACCTGAAGGGCGCGCCAGGGCGCGCTGCACTGCACCGCACCGCGCCACTCTAGGGGCTGCAGTCTAGCATGACCCTCAGAGCGCGCTGTGTCGGTAGCGCGGCATGCGCCCCACTTCCCGTCAGCCCCACCCTTTCCCACGGCCTCAGGCCCGCCGTGCACTTGCTTCCCCTGGTCCCACATTCAGCTCCTACCTCCACGCAGACATGGCTGCTGCTCTCCGTCCCCGAGAGCAGCTCTCACGGTTCAAAGGCCTCACTCTCAACCTTCAGGAGCCATTTTGCCAAAGGGTCAGCCATTCGGCCTCTCAACAAGCTCTGGGTAATGCTGCTGCTGCAGGCCCAGGGACCCCACAGCCCCCGCCCCCCGTTTGGGAACCACCACTCTGCATCTCCTCTGGGACCCAAGGCCTGCTCTGTCCACTAGGCCGACCACCTCTGCTGTTAACCAGGGTAGCGAGGAGTAGAGTCTTTGCTGGCAAATGGAGAATGACAACAGACAGTCGCCGGCTGGGAAGGTACAGTGTGTAAGAACTCGTCAGCTGGGTAGAGCAGCAAAGCATCTTGACTGGACTCACCGACGCACTACAAACTGCTTCCCAGGTCTCCTTCTGCCGTGTGGCTGAAGTACCGCTGAGGGGAAAACTATCCATCCAAACCAGGCACTGCGCCAACCACCTGGGACGCGAACTACTCCCAGGAGCTCTCTCGAAGGAGCCCCACTTTGTCACTTTGCTCAGGCAGTGAACGTTCAGTACAGGCCGTGTAAAGCCTACGTACCCAGGTTTGAGATACGGCAAAAGCAGCGTATATATGAAAATCCCACTTTAAAGACACGGGCAGATCTTTATCCCGGTAAGAAAGGTTCCAAAACGAAATCTGCCTCCTGAGTCTGGGGGGCAGGAGGAAGCTTCAGGAATAGGAAAATGCCACATGGTCCCATTTTACTTGGAGGAAGAAGATGGGTTAGGAGAAAGCATTGAAAGCCCTGGGCCCACTTACCTTGGCCATGCCTCCTGCCTGCGCCGTGTTCAGTCCCGCATGACCGGCTATTTGCGGGGACACCTGGGTTAAGGTCTCAGCCAGCACGCTGCTCGTGGCCCCCTGCATGGCCGGTGCAGGGTACGGCATTCCGGCTCCCCTTCCTCTGCCAGCAGCCCCAAGAGATCCATTCATGACTTGCGCCTGCCCTTGCTGGGCCTGGTTCATTAAACTATGGCCAGAGTTGCTATTGAGGAGGCCTGGGTGGGTCTGGTTAAAGTTAGCATTCATGCAGATGCCAGGTCCCGTCTGCGACGTGGCAGGGCTGCTGGTCACCAGCCCCACTTGCTTTTGTGCTTGCGGATTCAGTGCTTGGGAGGCAGGGGGAGTGGGCCCAGCAGTGCTGGCTGCCTGTTTGGGCAGGCTAGGTGCTGCAGAGTCTCCCTGGTTCAGCGGGCTCTTGCCCATGGCGCCCAGGCTGGCCACGCTCGCACTGTTCGGCTGCCCCGGAGCCTGGCCGCCGAGGCCCTGCTGCACCGGGCTGCTGGCGCTCACATTCCCTACTCCCGCGCCGCTGCCTCCACGAAGAAGCTCCGACAGTTGCTTATGTTTGGAAGCAGCATCTGGAACAAGGTTCCCACTGTTTAAAAGGCTTAATTCTCCTCCATTGGGGATCAGCTCATCAGGAAGATCATTTTCCAAGTCAAACAATGATCCAAAATCTAGAAATCAAAGAGAACCGGAAGTGAGAAACTCAGCCACCGTAACCGCTCTCCAGTCTTCACCTGACCGGGCGCTACGCGGACACTCGTCACGTCACTGGGCCGGACGTTCGCTCGGGAAAATGGAAAAAGGTATTTTTTCAAATTCGGAGAAGGAAAAGCTAAACAGATTAAAAATTAGGCCAATCTTACAGGATTTTATCATATATTCTAAAACAGTATCAGGACAAATGCAGAGATACAAATTAAAGGAAAATAATGGAAAATGAAAAATTCACTGAATTAAAATGGCAAAATGCATTTTAAAAAAGCACATGTGTAAAAATGTAACTGGGCACGAATAGAAATTTAGGGAAAGTAAAGCAAAGTACATATTTAAAAGGGAAATTACAAAAAAACAAAAACACTATCCTTAATAGAAAATGTGAATTCTCAAACGTGTTGAGGCTGCAGAAAAGAATGAAGATGTATATAGAAACTAAAAATAGTTTAAAATAAAACAGTAGTTTGAAAAACACTTGCATGTGCAAGGGGTGCTGATGTCAATCATACAGACAGGAGCACACTAAGCCCAAGAATAAATGCACCAAGGACAGAAGAAGACAAACAGCCGAGGAAAGACCATGTGCTTCCTGGAAATGAAACGTGGAAACTGACAAACTCTCTTCCCCTTCTCAAAGTAACATTTCTCTAACTTGATCAATAGACGCCATGGCTGCTCCCTCATGGTCCACACATCCTTCAACCTACCACCAGCTGGCTACCCAGGCAGGTGAAAGGACAGGGTAGGCGGTGTCATCTGTGACACAGTCCAGAAACAACCCGAGGCAGGTCAGCGTGGGGGTCACAGGTGGTGGCGCCAGGTAGCCTGCGTCTGAACCCCACTCTGCCCGAGCTCCACACTATGAGCTATAAGCTATGGCATCTTGGGTAAGTTACTTTGACTTCTGTGTCTCAGTCTCCTCGTCTGGAAACTGGGTGACGATGAGCACTCTACTTCACAGGGCTGCTGTGAGCACAAAATGAATTAAAAATGCAGAACACTCAGACAACAGTGCCGGCAGTAAGTGCTAAGTGCTCTGTAGGTATTAACTATTATCGTTACTGTAATCCAACAACAGAAAGCTTAATTAATAAATTGCTGTGTAATAATATGAAACAGTTCACATTTATTAAAGTAATTATGAAGACTGCAGACATGCAGGATAGTACGTGTTATGTAAAAACACAACTGCACACAAAACAGCACGCAGAGGGAGACTAGAAGAGAACAAGTGCATGTGCGGGGCTGGAAGCTACAGAGTCAGAAGTGGAGTCATGTGGGGCCAGTGGTGGGCAGCTTTTTCTTTCATATTTAACACAGCCACTCTCCCTCCAGCCACCCTTTTAGAAAGTGAAAAACTCCTTTTTCTGCACAGCAGCAGACCTGAGGAAGGGCAGCACTTTCCCTGGCAACAGTCCCTGCTACGGGGGTGACAATGACAGGATAAGCGGCCACCACAATCGCCTTCCCCCACAGGTGACTGGAGCCCAGGAAGGGCGCTGAAGGCACATTATCCAAGGTGGTTCTGAAAAGACTTTCCCTCCCAACAGCAAAGGATGCTCTGAAAAGGTCTTCCTGCTTGTCACTGGATTTCACCTGGGACCTGCAGCAACCACTTTCAACCACAAGGAGACCCACTCGCAGACTGGGAGCTCGCAGCAAAGAGCACCCGCCTGGCCATGAAGCGTCTCTGGGTTGACTGTCCAACCCTGGGGGCTGCGCGCCTTCAGGGGCTGGGTGGGCAAACACGTCCCGGCGCAGTCACCCTAGCGGTGGTTAAAGGAACCTGCAGCGGCACACAGGTCACCAGGACGTGGCCCTGCCCACTCCTCAGCCCTTCCCCACTGCTCAACAAACGCACTCCTGATGAGCCCTACCTTCCAGTCACACCACGTGGGCTGCCGCATGTCCCTCACTTGGATTAAACACAATGACAGTGAAGAATGACAGGTCCCCGCTTCCAGCCTTCCAAGTTCTTGGTACAAACACAGGCCCCATAAACCACCTCTAACATGTGCCTATTTCTTCCTGTCTGACTGGAAGGAATTCTGCTTCTGTAGCAGCTGTGAGACGGAGCGGCAAACAGGATCCTCTCCTCCCAAACACCCTTTCACATAACCATGACTGTTTAGAATATAAGGTTGACAAAACCCCTTACATACTGACTGCCCTCATTCAAATCGCGCAGGTGTTCCCCAACGCCCCTCAGATCCATTTCAGGGTGCTGGGCACTTGGCTGCCACGTCTTTGTCTTCCACAATGCTGACATTGTGAAGCGCCCAGGCCAGCTGTCATGGGAATGTCCCTCAGTCTGGGGTGGCCTCATGGTGACGTGGTTAATTTTAAAGAGCCCCCGGGAACTGACCTGGATAGCAGACAGCTCCGGATGCAAAGATCACAGAATAAAGTCCAAACGAAACACACTCCACCACGGCCAAGGTATCTGCTGCCTTCCACGTTCTGGCCACAGAATGAGCCTGCTATCAGCACCCTCTTAGTGCACTGCTCCCCAGTCTAGGAGCATGAAAATGGCGCTCACCTAGACAGACAGCAGGCGCCACTCTGATGGGAGATGTGGTGTCCTCCCTGCCTGCCTAGGGGAGGAGTCGAGAGCACTGAAAACCAGGAGGGAAGGAGCTCCAAAGGCTTATTTCTGAGTGTGGCGCGGCCTGCCCACCACACCCCACGGGCTGTCGAAGGGTCTCTGAGCACGGTTCACAGGAGGGCAGCCAGGTGAACCCCAAAGGACCAGTAAAGTCAGCCGGTCAGTGCAGGGAACAGAAGCGGGCGAGGAACTAAGCAGGGAGTGGACAGCACGAGCTCAGGTGCTGGCTGCATCAGTGAGCCCTGCGCCCTTCGGTCCATCCTGTCAACAGGGACAGCGCCTGAGCGTTCTGCCAGGACAGCTGGATGGAGCGCTCTGGGCCACAAAACTACTCTCGACTGGACAGTGGGGAGGAACACGTGGTGACGTGGTGGAGGGCACGGTGTGTTGACATAGATCTAAGAAATGGGAAACCTATACACAGGAAATTACTCTAATGTGTAAAATATTTACAACACCCACAAAAACTGCTCTCGAATGCCTCACCTTTAAAATCCACCCACTGCCCAACCACCCCAGGTGTACGCCCGCTCTCTTCTAGTCCAAATGCACACGCGACTTCCGCAGCGGCAGCAGGGTGCGACACGGGTTCACGCGGGGTTTCAACTGCTCTCAGTCTGCCCAGCGTGACCATCTGCGTTCACCCAGCTTCAGTCCAAACTCGCCACAGCTGTCTGGGCGCCAGGAGGGCTGACTAATTCTACTCACAGCCTCACCCTGCAGTTCAAACACAGACGCGCGAGGCGTGGTCTTCCACGGAGCAAGAACCACACCTCACCCTGCTCGCCGCGGCCCCTCCACGTCCAGCTCTCTGCTCAAGACCGGCCTGGACTGGAGCAAGGACGCTGCATGCCCGCTGCGCCACACACGTGTGTGCTCACGCCCGGCCGGGCAACACCGACCTGACCTGCATCAGCGGCTGTCCGAAGAGGCAAGACTGAGCGCCACCTTCCAGTCCCAGGGCTTCCCTTCCCTCTGCCCTGTCACCAGGGGAGAGCCAGAAGGGCGAAGCTGAAGCTGAAAAGATTTGTAGGCACCCTCTTTCCGGGCGATCCGCCCTTAGCAGGACGCTGTCCGACACAAAGAGCAAACAGCCTGCCATGCCACACGGCCGAGCCGGGGCAGGGCAGTCTCGGGGGCTTCCTGACCACCAGCCCTCCACCAAGCTGACCTGCGAGGCTCCGCGCTGCTTCTCGGTCTCTCACTTGCACAGGATGGGCACCCGGGGCGGAGACTCGGGAAGGAGGAAGCCACCACTGAACAGCTGCCTCCGGAAGGCGCACCGTCACCGAGCACAATCCCAACGGTGGTCCACACCTAGGCTTACACAGGAAGCTCATTCTAGATGACGGTTGAGAGACAAGCGGTACCCCGCACATGTTCTAAGATCCACTTGTACTCAGCATCATCCTAAATCAGTACTTCACCTTAAACAAGGAATAAACTATCAGGCTAAGTGGCTCAATCAATGGCTTCAACTATTAACATTTAAAAATAGTTTTGTCTGAAAAAAGTTTCAAAGACATCATCTAAACAAATCATCCTCAAAACACATCTTCCCTCAGGTTCTCTGAAGTCTCCTTTTTTGTCCTTTGAATTGCATTTGGAGTCCAAATTCTCTGCATTAGCAGGACTCATTTTTCGATCAAGGTATGCGAGGCCAGTTTATCACCCACTCTACTGGCCAGAAGTCGGAACTCTTTACTACTCTACAGACGCAGCACGGTGTTGGAGTCACACCATCAGCAGCAGCACGGTACAATTCACGAGGCTTGCAGCATCCTGAGACCAGCTTTGCTTGGTGCAGCCAGTGGCTGGCACAAAACATTTAGCACATGTGAAACCTTCACCACCACCTGCGAGCTGGATGAGTGGATAAGGGTTCGAGAATACACTGTGTCCATTTTAACAAGTTCCCTGTCAAGTCAAGTCTTATTACTACCTTCTTAAAACAGAAACAAAGGGAACCAAATCCAATAATGAAGTCTCTGGAAATGTTACACTGCACTTAGTACCTTCCTTTTTAACTTCTATTCTGCCTTCATCTTCTCAGGGACCAGGACCAGGCAGGTCCACCTGTCAGTGGCAATGACCCTTCCATGGTGGATGCAAAGGTTCAATGGCATGACGCCGCAGAAGAGAAGTGGTGGTCCGAGAAACGAACGGTCAGAAAAAGAATTTTTAATTCTTAAATCAAACTGGGTAAGAACTATTTGATCCCACGATGGCAATGCATCCTGAAAATGCTCTCATCTAAGAGGAGGAATCTACAGGTAGACACTCTCAGGGTTCTAATTCTTAGATACCCCAGAGACCATTCTAGACTTCTTCGGCACACTCATTCACACTCCCGGGTAGACCCTGACAAGAGAGGAAGCACGATCTGGTGGAGAGAGGAGGGCCCTGCTGGATCTGGATTCAGGCCCAGCGCTACCACTCACTACTGAAACCTCCCTACGTGCTTCCTTGGCCATAAAACGGAAATGAACGCAGCACCTGTCAATAGGAGCGCTGATGTCGGGTCGGACCACACAATGCAATACAGCTGTTAGCATGGATGCAGTAAATCTGAGCCATTATTATCACCATCACAACTCCATCTTCCACAGTTTCTCTAAGGACTGAACGATGCCTGGTAAACGGCATGCTCGGCAACCATCACTTCTTTCTAGTAAAGCCTGATCATCTGCAATAATTCTAGTAGAATTAAAACTACCTTGCTTTGAAAATTATTGGGAGTTATGCAACTAATAATGAAACAACTCTCTGATAATGGAGAAATAAAACACAAAAAGCGAGGGAGAACTACTTGATTAACATTTGCGCCATTTCAAATCATCTTCACCTCGGCATTCAAACAAGTTCCCAAGACACCTAACCCCTTTTTTACAATGACTATTAGGAAATAATTAAAGCAAACTCCTCCTAAGGCTTCTGTGATTCAGACTCCTTTTGTGGAGACACACTACCCACTAGTTAGTACAAAAGGAGGTCTGGCTTCACTCTGAACAGCGACCTTACACGAAGCACAAAGTCCTCGGCGTCGCCGCTCAACAGTCAGATGCCCGGGCTGAGCCGGTCACCTCCTCCTTGGCCGTCTCAGCGGCAAGTCCTCGCTGGGTCTGCTTTTCCTCCGGCAGGGATGACTGGGTTTACGTGAGACTTGAATAAACTCCCTCCCCACCCCACCCCAGATTATAACCCCACTGGGGAGGACAGGCTGAGAACACCAAGCCACGAACTGAAAGTGATAACGTGTGTGTCCGGTCTCACAGGCCAGTGGAATAGGAACGTGAAGAAAAGAGACTTCAAGTAAGAGGTAAACTGCAAGCAGAATCTGGAAGGAAAAGGACAGCGAGAAAAGAAAGCCAACACAAACAGCAGGGGTGGAAGAAGGCAAAATAAGGAGCCACCACACGTGGGGCATTTTCAACCATGGGTTTTCAAGAGCTCTTTGGTGGCAGGATTCCCTCTGCAGGCAGGAGAGTCTGATTCATTAAGAAGGACCCCAGCAGAAAGCTCTGCGTGAGGAACAGGCGTCCTGGGGACAGCATGGCTAATGCCCGTTTAAATGATGGCCCATCATACAAAGCAGAGCATATGACAAAAAACAACCAAGTTGTATTTTCTAGATAATAGAAGAGTTGTGTTGAGGGCTGTAAAACAATTCAGTTTATGAAACTCAAATTTACAGCTAATTCACAGTACAAATATTCCTGTTACAAAAGGATCCATTAAGGACAGTTCTTTTAATTGGAAACCTGTCTAATAAGTACATTTAAAAACACCATCACCCATACTCTCTGAAGTGAGGGGATGGAAACTGAGCGACTGTATTAGATGAAACTGAAACTACAGTAACTGTGGTTCAGAAACTGTAGTATGAATCAGAGCGCTCTCTGATTTACCAATACATAAAACTGTAACGGATCTAATTTTTCAAGAATACGTCTACCTAGGATAATTTACCTGCCTGTACCTTTCCTTTAAAAAAAAGAAAAAAGGAAAATCTTGGTGCATCCTGGTAGCCTCACGGATAAGTTCACTGCCTCCGGCTGACGCAGCCCACATCCATCCCAAGGACACAGGCTCGTGACCCAGAACCGGCGGGGGCACCCGAGATACTAAATAAAGAAAGTGCTGCTTCCTCCTCTCACTGCCTGCCTACTCGCCTTCATTCCTGCCTGTACCTTTCCTTTGAAAAACAAATCTTGCTTCATTATATGTTTGCTATTCACCGTCACTTAAAGAGCCAAGACAGTCCTGACTGAAAGTTCCTGTCACGCTGGACCCTCGACTGTGCAGCCCCGGAAGCGCAGGAGCCCCCTCTTTATCTGACACACCAGTTCCAAGGCAGTGCTAGTCCCTGGCAGGTAGCTACTTCGAACGTCCGAAATGTGGTTTGCACATGGCCTGCTTTGGCCTGCGTGTGGAGAAGGTGAACGGAAGGCACTGTCATGGGAGCAGGCCATCAAGACCGCCCTCGAACTACAGTCGTAACCAGGCTGCCTGGAGCAGAGGAGCAGAAAGGGGTTCACATTCACTCCACCACGGCTGAGAGGGTGTCAGGCCCGGTAAGGGCTGCAAGCAGTTGTCCATCTACCTGACACCCAATCAAAAGGCCCGAGGGTGTGGAGCCTGAGCTCGGGGTCCATCTCCTGCAAGAGGTGACCACGAGCCCAGGTGTCTGATTTCCGCAGGCCGGCCGGGTACAGGGGAATTACACACAGGAAGATGCCCAAAGACCTGGTCTTCTGGCCCAGTACCAGGAGCTGCAGCTGGCAGGCAGCCCACCAAGTCAAGCGGGTTGGCATTCTGGACCCAGCCTCAGTGTACAACGCGTGGAAGTGCGGGGACTGCACGAGAACCCCCGCAACAGGACATGCATGCCTCCGGCCCGCGAGCACGACGACATCCAGACGATGGCTTACTATTCTATGCTACAAGAAATGCCTTCCAGGCTAAGACACGAGAAACACTAAACACACACCACCCAGTGACAGAGAAGTGGGAAAAGACTACCGCAGTTTGCTGTGGATTATGCATTTTTACCCAAATTTGTAAGGGAAAATAAGGATGAGCATTAGACATGGGAAGTACTAATTCTATATTTACATAAATGTTTTTAGTTCTTTTAGTTGTGCTTATCAGTTAAAAGCGTAACTCTAGAAATCAGTAATGATACCCGTATGCAAAATAATAGCCCGGAATACAATCATCGGTTTTGTTGAACTTAGGAAGAACCTGCAACGAAAGCGCTTTAGGCCAATGATTCAACAAAATGAAACGAAAAGCGATGTACTGTTGTCCACAGAGTGACTCTGACTTGATGAGACAGGTGATGCTGACTTTATTACCATGGAGTGAAAAGCACATTTCTCTTCCTACACTTCAAATGGGAGCTAGCAATCTAGCTGGGTTGTTTTGTTTTGTTTTTTTGTTTTAAAGTAAAGTGCAGGCAGGAGGAGAGAGGAGGAAGAAGCATTTTATTTTCATTTTAGTTGTCCACACAGGTCACTTCCCTCTGGGCCCAGGACTGAGAACCCAGGGGTATGAGCTGCTTCAGAGGTGACTGACCTAACCACTACTCCACAGGGCATGCCCTAACTGATATCTTTACAAAAATTACTGGGAAACGTCTCTGGAAAATGTCAAAATGGTTTTCATACAGTACAAGCTTTAGGCTAACAGTTAATGAATATGCTGAAGAGCATGGCAATAGAACTGCTGACACACAGCCTGGACCTCTCCCCCAGTGTCATCAGACTGTGGAGCCCACAGGAAGAAAAAGTCTTTCTGATGCCAAGACAGAGCCTCCAAGGGAGCCTCCAAAGTGGCCAGAGGTGGAGCAGGAGGAGAAATCTGGGCCAAAAAATGTGGGCGCACATGGCATCACACACAGGAGCGCATCGCACACAGCAAACCATGGTGTGCGCTGCGTGATTCCAGCTGTATGACCTTCTAGAAAAGGCAAAATTATGGAGACAGCAAAACGATCAGCAGGTGCCAGGAATGTGGGCGGTGGGAGTATGAACAGGTGGAGCACAGTGGATTTTTGGAGTGAAAATATTCTGTATGTCATGATGATGTCCAAACACGGCAGGAGTGAGCCCTAAGGTAACTGTGGCCTGGGGGTGATGACGGCATGTCCACACAGGTTATCTATCACCAGTCACAAACGCCCGATTCTGCTAAAGCGTGTTGATAATGGGAGGGGCACTGTTCCCTTCAATTTTGCGGAGGACCAGAAACTGCTCTAGAAACACAGTCTTAAAGGGGGGAAAAGTACACCATAAAATGACAGATAAATCACAAGTGACTGAGTAAGCTGACGGAGAATCGCAAGCTGAAGAATAACTTGAGTATTCACTAACTAGACTATATTAATGAATAACATAAAATAAATATCCAGCGATTTGTATGTTTGGAGTAAGTGCTCAGCTTTTAAGAATCCACCATCTAGAGAGCAGCAGGTAAGCAACCGTGTGCACAGTCTGCGACCGCAGTAGAAAGAACAAGGCAGAAGGGGCAGGAGAGCTACGAAAAGACAGTATCTGCTTGAAGAGAGGCAAACTCAGGCAGGAGCACAAACTCCCTGGGGTTACCTGGGGCACAGGCAGATGGAGAGCTCCTATTCTGCAGCTCTGTCCTCCCGTGTAACTATGCAAGGGACCCACCCGTTTCAACAACTGAAGACACCGAACAGCAGCCCGCGGGCTGAGGCGCCAGAGCAGGTGAGGAGCTGGAACGCTTCCAGGTGCTCCAATAGGAGTGTTTACAGTTTGAGGAGGAGCCCAAGGAGGTTCACTATTAGTTTAAAACACGTTTAGTGTTCAAAGGAACTTTTAAAAGCACTTTAAATCAGGACTTCTCATTTGTAGTTTTTGTAAAGAAATGCGACAATCCACACCTAAAAGGCTCTGCCTGGCCTGGCGCAGTAAGGTAAATGGCGCTGGTGGCGGGAAAGCTGACTTTGAACTCATCACCCAGCACTGCTTTCCAGCACGGTGAGTTGGCTGTCAGGGCTTGCAGCTTCCAGCACATCACCAAAGCAAGGGATCCTGCTCAAGTCTAAGTTTGTGACAAAGAGATGACTGGACATTGGACACAATCATGTTTTCTTATCTTTGAAAGGCATCTCTTGGTTTAATTTACACTTTGTTCACATTATCTTGCCAGAGGCCTCAAGGCTTTGCAACAAGAATTAAACAAGCGTTACTTCTCACTATTGAGAAGTACTACTATTTCTTTAAAATACAGTACATTTATTTTTAATGTATCTGGAAGAATATAAAGTGAAAACTGGTGAGTCCCCAAGCCACACCCAGTCCCTCGCTCCTGTGGCAATTTCTAGAGATGTCCTCTTGGAAGCCTCCTGTGCACACATCAGTTTGCATCCGTTTACCCTAAAAGGGTTCTAGTTATCATCTTCGTGCTTTATCCTGACTTCCGATGAACTGCATCTAAAGCTCACCTTCCTCTAAGTGCCCACCACCCCGTCACCAGACCTAAGTAACAGGTTTTCTGAAGGGCCATCTTGAGTTTTCTGCAATCTCTAGGTTAATTAACTAAATTCAAGAAAAGATCCGAAGTTAATGTGAATACTCTGAGAAGTCCTGCCAAGCAACAGACTGATATTTACTTTATTTGCTTGGCGTTGGTGTTAGTTAAGCTCAGCATATCCAGGCAGAGGAGCAGTTTGGTCAGCAGCCTTTGGCCAGCGCAGTCCCCAAACATCCCAAGGACCTGGGTTCATGTCCCAGGCCAGGGAGAACCACCAAGATGAACACCTAGATAAAATAAAGTGCTTCCTCCTCTTCTCTCCTCCTGCCTACTGCTTTCCTTTTTGAAAGAAATTAAGTTAGCTAACCTACAGGTATTTGTGCATCAAGTAAAAAAGTGGGTAAAGAAGAAACTATAGGTTCTGAGACTCTGTCCCAGAAGCTGGGTCCTATATACAGAACTGGGGCGTGAACTGCACAACACCCAAGTGGTGACAGTAACGAAGCCTCTAATATTCTGAGATAACATGAAATTAACTTTTTAACTTCAATTCATATCTAGTATAAACACTAAGAGCATTTTAAATACAGCGCCAAAACATTTTATCAGGAAAAGACTGTCAGAATGAAATCTGCTCCTCGAACACGACTATTTCCACAGCTGAGATACTCCTCAGTCCAAGATGCAGGTGCAGGGGAGCAACTTTAGGATGCGCTGCTGTGGGGGGTCGAGAACTTGTGTCCCCCAGCACAGCACAGCACAGCACAGTACAGCACATCTCTGTGGCCAGGCTCACGCTCTGCAAACGGGAGGTGGGCTTTCCACTGGCCATGCTTTGTACTTTTGGGAATCTGGAATCCTGTAAGCATGGAATCCATTCAAAATAATTTTTTCTTAATTTTTAAAGAAAATTGCTGTTTGTACAAAATTTCTTATCTTAAATAAGAACATTAGTTCTGATTCTCAAGCTGCTTTTCTGGAGGTCTTCTTCCTCCCACCAATGGGGTTACAAGGAGGAGACAGCAGGTGTTCACTCTCCCTGAAGAGATGAACTCGGGCAGAAGAGACACCTTGGAAAAGCTGGTCTAAACTTCAGGAGAATAAATCACAGTTGCCTCCTCCAGCTAACCTACTTACAATGGGTTTCTAAAATTCTGTACTGCTTCTTAAACCCCACAAGGATGACTCGGACACCCTGCTTTGACAGCTGAGGCTGTCCACATGCCTTCAGATGCCAGCTTGTCTCCCCCTGAAATGAGCTCATGTCATTCCTCTGAGAAGGGTCCCTGATCACCCAGTTTGAAACAGCTGGCTGCTTCTGTCCAACACTGATCTTGATTTAAAATTGGACAGGCATTGGTGGGACTGGACTGTCCACACTCACCATGACACTCAGTCCCGAGAGGACAGAGGTGCCACACCACTGTTAGCACCTTGGCCGACAGTGTCCCTCACAGGATCAGCATTTAATTTGAACTGTGTCAGCCTTTAAATGGATGTTGAATAAAACTAGTCATGGTAGAGCTGGGAGTGTGGCCCCTCCACTGCCCAGCAGGGCCACACCAGCAGCCGCCCAGAAACACACAGCCTCTGAACTGTCACCCCCCGAAAATGAACCAAAACAAACTGATTTTTGCATGAAACTGTTACTTGCTCAAAAACATACACTTTCAGACCTCCATGCTTGTACTGATGCTGTTTCCTATGCTTCAAAGAGCACCTCTGACATCTCCTAGACATCCTCAGACATGAGTGCTAATGCCACCACCCCCAGAAAGCCCTCCTGGATTCTTCAGAACACATTCTCCTCCACCCTAATCATGTGTGGCACCTCCCCTCTGCAGCACCTGCTCACACTTGAATATAGCTGCCTCCAATGAAGCCAGACACTAGGCCTGTTGTGTCGCCACAGATCCCCACAGCTGACACCACATTGTAACAAACGTTTTCTAAATGAGCAGATATTTCCTAAACCCAAAGCCATGTATGTTTTTGAAAGTGTCTTCCATTTTTAAAGGAATTCTGTTCTCGGGCTCACCCTGCATGCAGCTCAGGTGGCTCACGCGCAAGCCAGAAAGTCATGGCCCGGGACGCAGAGTCCATAAGGGGCAGGGTGGGGCTGGGGGTGTGTAACTTTGCCCTTTAGGTCATAAAATCTTAAAGAAAACTCTAGACAATGAATCAGTAAGTGTACCTACCACTGGGCCATCTAATACAGTAGCCAAATCATACTGGCTGTTGACACTTACGTTCATTTAAATCAAATTAAATTTGAAACTTAGTTGCTGAATCACACAAGTAAGATTTTAGTGCTCAAGAGCCAGTTGGCGAGCAGCTCCAGAATCAGCAGCGCAGACACAGAACGCTTCCAACCTCATAGAAAGTTCTCCTGGGCAGTGCGCATAGGGTTTAACGAGATGCATTTCAACAAAGGAAATGTTCAAATTCACTCTCGTACTGTTAAGAAGGAATCCGTTTTTTATGAAACTTTCAAAGTTGGGGAGATCATCAGGCATAAACCGGTTATCTCTTGACCGTTTGAATGATTCCTCGGGAATTTTTCTAAGAGGTCACTCTGGGCAGATTGTGCTCTCCACACAAAGACCGATTCCAACAGCAGGAGAGGCGCAACCAAATGACAGAAAATCTATCAAGCTTTATACTGCTTCGTTATTTTCAATAACGGTTATTTACTAATATTATTTTCAATAAGTTAATTACTACATACGTAAATAAGATTTAATGTAAAAATATCCAAATTAGGAAGAAAAAAATCTTTGTCCACCAGCACATAATTTTTATGAGCCAAAACCATAAATTACCACACCTACAGCATCTAGAAGAATGGAAAACAGTAAATTAATTTCAGTACTTAACTTCCAATTAGACAATCTGTCACAACAGAGCGAGAAGCCGAGTCTGCGTCTTTCCAGATCAGCGCTTGCCAAACCAAACAGGAAATTTAAGTTTCACTGACACTTCTCTCAACCAATCAAGCTGACTAAACGAACAGTGATCCCAAGGCCATTTTCTCACTTATGTTTTCTAAACAAGATGCTTTTTTCAAGTATACTTGACATATAACACTACGTTAGCTCCTGATGTACAACATGCAGCTTCTGTTTGTCTTCACTGTGAAATGACGTCATCACGACATACAGTTACACACCTGCTTGTTAAGATGAGAACTCTTAAGATCGACTCTCTTAGCAACTGTCAAGCATGCGAAGGTGTTGTTAACTATAGTCCTCAAGCCCTGTGTGACATACCCAAGACACACTGATTCATTAGCTGAAAATTCCTACGTTTTGATCCCACCCCCTCACCCATTTCCCCACCACTGCAAACAATTACTCTCTATCTGTGAGCTTGGTTTTTATTTTGTTGTTTATGGGTTTGGGGCTTTTTTAAAGATTTTATATATATATGAGATCATATGGTATTTGTCTTTTTCTGACTTATTTCACTTAGCATTATTCCCTCAAGATCCACACGTTGTTACAAATGGCATGATTTCCTTCACTTTTATGATCCAATAACATTCCACCGTTTGTGTGAATATGTGTGTGTGAGGTGTGTATGTGCCAATGTGTATATATACTTAGAAACATTGTCCTTACCCATTTACCCCCCAATGGACACTGAGACTATTTCCTATCTCGACCACTGTAAATGCTGCAGTGGACATGGGTGCGTGTATCTTTTTCAAGCTAGTGTTTTCTTTTCTAGATAAATATTCAAAGTGGATATGCTGGGTCATATGGTAACTATTTCTAATTTTTTTTTTTTTTTGAGAAACTGACATACATTTTCCATAATGGCTGTACCAACTTACATTCCCACCACAGCGCATAGGATTTCCTTTTTTCTCCGTGCCCACACCAACACTTGTTATTTTCTCTTCTTTTTGAGAACAGCCATCCTCACAGGTATGAGGTGGTAAGACTATTTTTTCTCATTTCTCCATGCTTACTTTTCCTCTTTATGTCCTAACCTAAATCAAGTCCTTGCTCTGAAACAAAACTAGAAAAGCAGTTCCATTTACAGTTAAATTTCCAACAGAAAGCATTTCATATCAAAGTGTCAAATATTACCCATTTTGCAGGTTCTGTTTCTCATTCATTCTCTCAAAAGCTGGTACTGTTGCTGGAAATGGAAGAGGTGGGACAGGATCCTCACGTTTACCAGCGAGAAACTTCGGAGCGCCTGGTTCCGGGTCAGAGCTCTGGCCGACATCACCCCAATCCTCACCAGCTCTCAGAGGCTAACATCTTCCTACTCACTGAACGATAATCACAGCATCCTCAAGTCCCACATGCCAGAAACCACAGCCGCCCATGTGCACAGCTAATCAAAGTGACAAGAAACTGGAAATTCTAGGAGAAAAAGTTCCCATTAGAAATAAGGCACCCCCCAACCCCCACCCCACAACCTTCTCTGTTCTGCTCCCACCCACTACAAACCCAAAAGCAGTCACAGGCCCAAGTCACAGAGCTGATGAGGGGGAGCCGGGAGCCAATCCACTGGAGATGAAGCCAGAGCGCCTTCCTCAGGGCCACACCGCCGGCCTCCCAGTATAAAAAGCTCTGACATTTCCTTCAACTCTGAGTCATAGTTAGAAGAGGTTCTACTTTTATTCAGGTGACAAATACTCAAAATATTTTAATCCAAAGGAATTGGGTCAAGCTCTTATAGCTCATAATTGTCAAAGCAAACCCCAACTGCTAGATTTCTACAGTTCCTGAGCGTCATCATTCGGTTTGTAATCAAATACTAAAACCCTCTTTAAATACTTCACGAACCTCCCTCTATGGGCTATCATAAAAAATAGCCTACTTTTCTTGCTATTTCACGGGCTATTCTAACTGAAAAGTTTAAACATGTAGAGGTGGTACAGCTTTGCTAAGAAAAATCTAAATATGTCAGGGACAATGCAAAGGGATACTTTGGAATTAGAAAAAAAATGATTTACAACAAAATGCACAAACTGACGAACCAGCTCTGACACTCAAGAAACGTATACTGCACACACGTAGGGCACAGGCGTATTAGAAAAACTGGCAAATTAAGAGATTTTCAAACAGTAGCAAATAAGACACCTAGAAATAAGTCAGATTTAAGCAAGTGAAAACAATTTTTCACTGTTAGATTTTACTATTCTTAGCGATGGCTCAACTAAACATTCTTTCAATTAATGGAAATGAAACACGGGGGGAAATGTCACATGGGATAATATCCCAATCTTTCTAAGGGTAAGGTTTAAAAAGAAAGGAATTTGACTTTTAGACACTGAGCTCAAAAATAGCCTTGCTTCCCAAATTTAGAACCAGAAAGCACCCCAAAGGCAGTTTTTCAAAGACAGCCTCAGTCATTCTCTACACTGTCGAAGAACCTGCCAAGAAAGGGCCGCTTGTGGCCACTTCTGTGCCGGTCCTATGCTCTCCCCCACACTGGGTGACTCAGTCTCTCCCTCCAGTCACAGCTCAGTGGGGCCGGCCCCTCCATCCCCCATGAACCAACAGGAGGAAGCCCCCAAGCAGGCACTGGCTCATCAGCCTACATTTCAGCATCAATGACCCGACGCAACGCGAGGATTTCCCAGAAAGCTGACTGAAGAACCAACTGGAAAACTGTGGCATCCCTTCCCCAATCCAAAACAGGAGCAGCGTGGGACACTGTTCTGAAGAGCGGCGGGCCGCTGGGAAGGGTCTAAGAGGCGGCTGGAGAGAAGGCAGGCACCTGTGCAAAACACCAGGCTGCAGGGCGAGGAGAGCGCGCAAGCGGAGCCAGTCTGGGCCAGAGTGGACGCAGACACCGGCCACAATCGCAATCACACCACAGACAAGAGTGCCCTGAGTGCCCCAAGTGCCTCCCCAAGGCCACAGAAGGCGTGGGAAGCCAGCAGAGGCCCCGGGGGCCCCCCATCACCATACCCCTGGCCAGAGCACCTCCCTTAGCCAAGGTCCCCAAGCCTGTCTGGTGCTGCGCACACTCGCACACAGCCCTGGGCTCCTGCACACAGCGACACCCGAAAACCCACCGGCGAGAAAACGAAGCCCACTTCAAAGTGCCCTTTCTGATCCACGCACTTGGCATTAACTGCATTTATAATGCTTTCAAGTTCTGCCTCTAATTCAACTCCCCCATCTCACAATCAGGTCTGTGGCTTTACAGCCTACACCTGACCTACAGGGGGGCGTTTAACCTACTGCCTTTAATTCTCATTCTGACAACAGAGCGCTAAGCACTTGAAGGCATCGATCAGTCCTTTGTACGCTACTACGTAATAGTACCTGAAACTGAATTATAATATATGCACAGTAAAGGAAAGCAATCCATATTCATTTAATGCTTTAATAATCCACAAAACATGCACAAAATTAGCAAAAATTTTCAGAATACGTGACAACACTCAAGTTTTAATTTTAAAATTTCATGGCCATCAGGTTTCTGTTTTAAAAAATACAATTGAAAATGGAGGCCAAAATCAGTGACACTGCTGGGGAATCCTGGGCTGAGTGGTCTGCACCATGCGAGAGCCGCCCCTGAGCACAGCGCACGAGCTGGCTCCTGCCACTTCCAGAAACACTGTGAACACCACGGGCCAGGAGGCAGCCTGGACCCGCACCCACTTCTGGTGAGGACGAGGCACTGCTCACAGACTGCCCCATGCTGCCCTCCTAACCCACCTCTGCGATGGCAAAGGCTATGACCTCTGTTGTACAGATGAGGAAACTGAGGTCCAGACAGCAGAGGTCACTCAACCGGGGTCACAACGCTAGCAAGAGGCGAGGGGGAACGCACCCACTCAGCCTGGCTCTAAAGCGGGCACTCACACCCCACTCTGTCCGGTCAACACCACGGCCTGCGCGGCCCCGCCAAGGGCCGCCCAAGCAGCCTGTGAGGTGCCAAGCACACCAGCCCGGCCGGCCAATGACACCAGGATGTGAGCGACGCATGCAGCCAGGCCCTGAGGTCGACGACGACGACGACCTTGAAAGCAGTCTGATGAGAAAAGTGACAAGAAGCTGAAGGGTACACACTGCACGTCCACCCCCGTTCCCGCAACTGCTCCCTGAGGGCCCGGCGTGTGCCAGGCGTGGCCCCGGGCCACGGACTCAGTGGCTTCCCAGGGAGGCCACCACTGGGAGAGTGCGAGGGGCATGCTCTGAGGGCCAAAGGGCTCGCACAAAGCAAAACCAGCAGACAAACAAAGATAATCTCCACTTTCGAACATTCCTCTGGCGCGTCCTGGTGGAGTAGCAGGTAAGATAACTCCTCCAGAGGACACAGGCCACATAGCCCTGGGTTCAAGTCCCGAGTTGGGGCGAAGGGACAGAACAACCAGTGAATAACTAAATGGAAACAAAATGAAATGCTTCCTCCTCTTCCCGCCTGCCTGTCTACTTACCTTCATTCCTGCCGCACCTTTCTTAAAAAAAAAAAAAAAATTCCGTTTTAAATTGAAATATGTAAAACGACAACAAAGGAACAAAGAGAGGGGCTCCTGGGAGCTGGGGAGTGCTCTGGGCTCTGCTCATCAGCCTGCCAGGCACAGCCTGACTCCAGGGTCAGCAGCCGGACAGCACACAGTAGGGGCACAGAAAACGTGTGCTGCTGTCCCACTGTTTTAACAGGACAATGCAGCCTGGGGTCACCACAGCAGCCGGGTGCTCCCAAACAGGTCCTCAGAGCACCAGGCCCGTGACATCAGGGTACCCTTTATGCCAGCTGTCGACCTGGTGACATGTCTCACTAGCTAACAGGCACGCAGCTGCGTCCACTCGTGGACTCACTGAGTCCAGGGCTGCTTTCAGGCTAAAATGTCACGAAAAAGCTGTGACAGTGACCACCGGCCACAAAGCTGAGAACAGGTGCTCTGGCCCTTTACAGAGGTTTGCCAACCCTGTGTTACATTAGAAAGGGTCCGGGAGGGGCGCCTGGTGGAGCAGTGGGTTGGTCAACGCCTCCTGCCAAGCACAGTCCACATACATCCCAAGAACACAGGTTTGCATCCCAGGCCAGGGAAAACAACCAAGAGGAACAACTAAATAAAAATAAAGTGCTTCTTCCTCTTCTCTCTTCCTGCCTACTCTCCTTCATTCCTGCTGCACCTTTCATTAAAAAAAAAAAGGGGGGGGACGACGACTGGGGAGTAAGGCAAACTGCAGCCCCTCTCCCACTCAACCCGTCAGCAGGTAAAGTTGGGGAAGGCCGTCCGCCAGGCTCCCCGTGACTCCCAGCCTCAGCCACGCAGAGAAAGCCCTGCACGTGGCCCCTGGCTCCCGGGCGCACACTCAGCGAGGTCTCCGGGCAGCTGGGCGAGGTCTCCTGACCTTGCACCCACAGAGCACGGGGCCCCCGCGAGCGCCTCGGCGCGAACCGCTCGCAGTAAGTCTCACGCCGTCGGAACCAGGTGGCCCCAAGCAACCACGCGATCATTTTCAACTAGTTTTCAAACACACTCAGCGAAAACACGAAGTCAGCCCTTGTATGGCCCCAAGTAATGGCGCCCTGGGTCACACAGCCGCAGCCGCACAAGTGGCAGCAACACAGGCTGACAACCGCGCACCCACTCCCCACAGGGGGATTTGGCTTCAGCCCCTTTCTAAGTCATTTCCAATTATGTTCAAGAATTACACACTGAACCTTCAACGAGTCCCCATCTTCTGACTCAACCCTGAGGAACTTCCGACGGAGCCACTGTTCTCTTGTTTACTCAGAAGCTCCTATCTTGGACCCTCTGTAGCTCGGGTGGCTGAAAGGGCAATGACGCTGCCCAGGTAAAGTCCAAGGGCCAAGGGGGTCCAAACAAACAAACAAACAAGCTACTTTCTTAGCAAGTGAAAGCAGGGCACAGCCATGAAAAGCCGGAGGCCGCGAAGTCCACTGAAGCCCGGATTCCCATCCAGTGCGTGGAAGCGCCCCCAACTGGACCTGCTGCCTCTGCAGTAAAAGCACAAGGCGGGCCTGGCAGCTGAAGTCGCCCTAGTGCCCTGCTGCTCCACACCAGAGGGAAGGAGGCTCCTGCCTGCCACTGGAGGAAGAACACACCCTACCGCAGCCCCCCCAGCTGCATACGAACTGCCCCCAGGAGCGTCATTCATGTGCTGGAGCTACACTACTGGAGGCCGCCAAGTGGCCGCAATCTCTGGGGTCCACAAGGGAGCAAGTTCTGTACTTACGCAGGGTTATCAAATGAACACAGAGAACTATTACTTTGATGGTCCGGGCTGGGTTCTGGTTCTGACCCTTTCTGTCGACTCCGGACAGATGGCCTCTCCTAGGTCTGGCTCCTGGCCTAGCAGCCCTTCCCACCTCCCAGGATGCCGGGAGGGGCAGACCCAGAAAAGCTCTCCATACCCCTAACAGATCATTCTGCTGTCAAAGGCATTTTGGTTAGTGACCATATTTAACCCCAACTTTCTCTAAACCCGATTTTCTATTGAATTTAAAGGGATTCACGTTAAAAACATAATCATAACTGCTTTGGGGCACTTAACACAGCACAGGATGAAAGAGCCCTGAGTTCAATTCTCAGAAGGCAGTCTTAAAAAACTTTCAACAGTCTATTTGCTGTATGTAAATTCGGCCTCAATAAAGCTGACGGAAAGAGTCTACTGCTTGCCTGGATATTTGTTTCTCCTGCACTGTTAAACCATGAATCCCTGCTGTTGAACACTAATATGCTGCTTTAATTTGAACATATTAAAAGAAAGAAGCTTGCAAAACACAACCAACCATTTACCAGCAACACAAAGTCCTGCTTCTTACAAAGAGTGCCAAGTGAAGGAAGACTTCATTTGGGAGACAGTGGTTCCGTCTTCAACGTAAAAGGAGAAAAGGCTACTTCAACCATATCTGATGCCATCAGCCTGTGCCACTCAAACTTTGGGAGCAGAGGAAAGTACTTTTTCCTCTTCCTTTGGCCACCATCCTTCAAGGCAGTCCCTGTTCCCACCACATGTGCATGCTGACTTCAGTGACTTTTCCACTCTGTCACTGGTGGCAGTAACATTTAAGGCTGGGAGAAGCCACCTGACTTGCTGGGGGGTTCCCTGGACGTCCAACACTGCCCTGCCAGACTGCAGGTACCTGCGGGCAGCACCCTCACTGGGAGGCTCTCCAGAACATCATCGGGCGCACTGCCAGCTACACGCCCCCCAACACAATCAGTGGGCATAACTGGCTCCACAGGCCAGTCCCCACTCCACCCTGGCAGTCCAGTCACTGCTGTTTCTCAGGCCACCAAGGCTGCCAGTCACCGCTACCACCTCCCCCTCCTCACTCTACTCCAAAGGTTTCAGCCCTTCCCTTGCAGCTCCCCACCCCCTACACTGAGTTGTATCAATGATCAGAAGAGGGATCTTGCTCCCTCCCCTAACTTTCTCCTAGAAGCTCCCAACACTGAAGAGTTTGAGCCTCTCAAGGATCTTATTGCCAGCGCTCGCCCAGTTCCCATCTAACCAAACACCTTCATCACGACGTAAATTTCTTTAGCCTTACTTAAAATGCTCGATAATGATCCCTTCCTTGGCCCCCCACACTAATAAACTTCCACTGTCACGTAATGTGATTGATGAATGTGTAACCCGGACCCCGAACAAACTCATGTTTGGGGCATTTACTCTGAATTACTCAGGTCAGAGCTATTAAAAACTGACTTTTCAGCTCCACATTTGGAAAAGTAAAAGCCCTCAAGACTTAAAGAGGATCAAACCTGGAAAGGAAGGGAAAATACATGGTCAAGAGTGGGCGATCCTTTCTAAGAAACTTCGCTGGGATCAGTAGCACATTAAATATCTAATTAACGGAACTAGCCCCAAAAGGCCATCTTTGGGGCTCTATCTTGGAAACAGCGGGACAAGCCTTTTTGTTAAGTCTTGTGTTGGTAACTAGTCCCTCTATTAAAACAAAATCTAGAACAATCTCATTCAACAACAGCAAAGCTGTAAAGTCTTCAAAAAAGTTACCAGTTTCAGAGGACACGCTTCAAAGCTGAACCTGTCCCGGTAGGAACCAGTTCAAACAATTAAAGACTTTTCACTCAAACATGGCAAGATTAACGAAGCAAAGGAGATTTGATTTTAGTAAAAGGGCATTTAAATCACGGCTGTTGCTACATATCTCACCTCTGTTAAGTTGACTGTACAAAATTAACATCAAACAAGTCTTGATCAGTTTGAAGAGCATGAGTGACCTGCATGGGCCATGTGACTTAGTTACTCCTCCCTACTGTTCTAACAGATTGTATTGTAACTAACCAAGAATCTCCTGATGACTGATTTTTCTTCAATCACTTTCCTCACTGACACATTAATCCATATTCTAGGAACTGCAGGAAAACTGAAACCACAAAATTCAAGTTTTGTTTCAGCAGCAGAAAGAGATTTTTTGACAAGCAGAAATATGCTAGTGGTCAGTCACAGAAATATCTGCACAAGCTGAACAGCTGTGTCTACTGCCAATCTGAAGGCATTGCTGCAGCAATATAATTCAATTTGGACCCATTCATTATAAACTGATTTCCAGCGGCTAGAACTGCAACACGGTGCTGGAGATGTTCTCATCAGCAAAAGTTTTTACTGCCAAGCAGAGCTCTGAAAGAGGAAACACAACTAGTTTGTAAAGCTACCAGGAGTCAGCCCAGGAGAACCCAGAACTATGAATCAAAAACTAAAATACTTCTCTGAGCAGTTTCTACGATGAAGACAAGCTTTCAGGGAAGCTGTTTAATGCGGGGGGAGGGGGGTGATTTATTCAGTATCGTGGTAAAATTTTTTTGAAAAATTCCTACATTCCTCAACATCATTTTTTTATACGTCTACCCTGCAAACGCAACAGAAGCTCAAATGGGGCCTGCAGCCCAAACGAACCACTCAAATTTCCTTTAAAGTTACAAATGTGAAATTAAACATAACACGGAAACTTTTATGACATGGTGCCAAGGAAGTCTGGGGCTGTGAAAAATGGGATGCCTTTAGGTGCCCCAACGCCAAGACTCGCCGGGGGCGGGGGGCGGGGGGCGGTAGGAGAAGAAAAAGGCAGCTGCCGAGCAGCTTCCCAACACATTCCGAGAAACTTGCGGAGTCCCGAGCGGGCGGCTGCTCGAGTGTCTCCCGGGCGCAGAGCGGAGCGCGGGCCGGCTCGGCAGACACCCGGGTCCCAGCGGGCTGCGGCGCCCTTCCCGCCGGGCCCTCGCCGGCCTCCTGCCATCCCGGCCCCGCGCGCTCGCCGCACCTTCCCTCCCCGAGCGGCCCTCGGGTCCACGCGCGAGGGCGACCCAAGTCCGCCCGCCCGGCCGCCCCGGCCCGCACGGCCTCCCGCCAACTTCCCCGGACGGGGGTCCTCTCGGGGGCCCGCACGCCGCCCCGCGGCCCGGACGCCCGGACGCCCGGGTCCCCGGATCCCGGGGCCCCGCTCCGCGCCCGGCCCGGCGGCCCGGCCCCCGCCTCACCTGTGCTGTCATTCGCCGAGAAGCCGGGCGAGCTGAGTTTGGCTCGTTTGGGGTTGGGCGGTCCGTCCAGCAAGTTCTCGGCCATTTTCACCTGCTCGCGAAAACAGCCCCGAGCGCGGGCCCGGGCGCCGGGGTCCGGGCGGGGGTCGGCGGCGGCCCCGGCCGGCTGCGAGGCGACAGGAGCGGGCGCGGCGCGGCGCGAGCGGCCGGCCGGGCGGGCGGGCGGGCGGCCGGGCGGGCGCCGACGGAGGCCGGCGCAGGCCGGGTGGGGGAGGCGGCGGCCAAATCTCAGCCACAGCAACAGCGCCCCGCAGCGCTCACCGCCCGCCCCCGGCCGCCGCCGCCGCCGCCGCCGCCGGCCGCGGCCCCCTCATCCCCTGCCCGCCTCCCGAGCGCGACACTCCGCGGCGGGGGCGCCCCGGCCGCCCGGCCGCCCCCCCGGGCCCGGCTGGCAGCGACGGCGCCCGGCCGGGCGGCTCAGGCCGTCCCCGCGAACATGGTGCCGCGCCGCCTCGCTCCCCCCCGCGCCCCACTTAATCAATTCGCTCGCGGCCCGACGACCGGGGGGCTCCGGGCTCGGCTCCCCGCCCGCGGCCGCCGCCGCCGCCGCCGCCGCCGGAGGAACAACAATGCGCGGAGCGGGGTCGCCGCCGCCGCCGCCGCGGCCCCCCCACCCCCCGTTCCGCCGCCGCCGCCGCCGCCGCCGCCGCCGCTGCCGCCGCCGCCGCCGCCGCCGCCGCCGCCGCGGCTCCGGGAGGCCGAGCCGAGAGGCGAGCGGGGCCGCCGGAGCGGGCGCCGAGGGCCGGGCGGAGCGGGCCGGCCGGGCGGAGCGGGGTGCGCGGGTAGTTGCGGCGCCGCGGGACCGGTGGGGCCGAGTAGATCGCGCTCGAAGCCCCGGTCGGGTCCGCGACAAGATGGCGGCTGTTGATTCCTCAATTAAAAAAAAAAGAAAGTTTTTTTTCTTCTCTTTCCAGAGCCTGAACGGGGAGGGGGAGGGGGCGGGGCACGCCGGTGCGTCACCCCCCGGGCGTCACCACGCACGGCCCCCGCCCCGCCCCCTCCACCTGCGCCGGCCGCAGCGGAAAGAGCCGAGCGCGCTCGGGCGGAAAGGGCCGAAGGCGCGGCCGCCTAGCGCCGTCCCGCCCGGCGGCGGGTGCCCGGGAGGCGGCCGGGTCCGCGGGACTCGGGGCGCCCAGCCTGCGGTCACTCTGTTTGCACGACGGCTGGGTGGCGAGTGCCTTCGTTGCGGGTCCCCACGAGAGCCGGGGGCGGCGACCTGGGCTCGAGCTGGGTCCCGGGGCGCGGAGTCAGCGCCGGCCCGGCCCGCCGAGCGGACGCTGCGGGTCCCGGCTCCTCGCGTCCCTGCTCGCGACAGCCCTCGGCGACCAGGCCTGGCCGCTTCCCGGACACCAGCGATGTGTCACGGCCTCTGCAGGTTACGGGCCATCCCAGGGTCCGCCAGCTCGCGTGGGCAGGTGCAGAAACTGAGGCAGAAAGTGGCCGAGCGGGGATTCGAACTCCGGGTCCCAGAGAAGCGAGGCGGACCCTGGGTTCTCGAGTCCCCGTGGCCCAGCCGCGTGCTACGGGTCCACAGCTCCGACACCCTCGCCTGCAAGGGGCGGTGGTGAGCTCTGCCTCCCAGGCTCGGACGCCCCTTCTGTCACGGCCGGGGCGTGATAACCACCTGGCACCCGCAGGTGCGCCACGGTGTGGCCCAGGGACTCTGGCTCCCGCGGGATAGTTCCTCAAAAATCTACAACGCCCACATCATCCCGAACTCCTTACCTGAAAGGTTTTTTTAAGCTAGAAACCTGTGACTCAGCTGGACTCCTCCTTCTCCCCACCTACCCTGCCCCTGGCCTTTCCACGGACTCTCCCTGTCTTTTACTCAGGGCAGTGGCTCTTTCTCCCGGCTCCACCACCCCGGAGTCCTCCCGCAGCGCCCAAAGGTTTCCAGCTAAGTGTCCCTTTTCTCCAGTGCTCCCTCCACCAGAGTTAACTTCCTGGAAAAAAGGAGAAAGAACTCTGTTTAAATGGCGTCTACACAGGAGGGGGAAAAACTATGTACACATATGTGTGTATGTATATACTTTTTGGTTTCTATTTCTTCTCCCCTTGGTCTCACTCACACTGCGCAGCAACACCAGTGGGGAAATAGCCAGAATGGATGGTTCCTGCCTGCACACCCTTAGCTGGGGCTCCGGATTGATGCAGCCTGAAGGGACCCAGCTCTGCAGGGTGACTTTTTGATGCTCGGCCCCTCTACCACAGCTCCATGAGGATACGCTCCCCATGGTCCTATAAGGAAATGTCATTGGCCTCATTTTATAGATGACATAAGCCCAGTGGAGGGCCAGCCACCTAGCCAGGAAAGGGCTCGACCAGGTGACAAAACCTTGGGCTACCTGCTATGTCAGCCACAGAAGCCATTTACCAGGCCCCTTAGAGAAGGCTCCGGGGCCCAGAGGAAGGTGGGAGGAGCAAGAGGCAGAAATAAGTCAGGAAAGGTTTCCTGAGAAAAGTGCATTTGAGATGATGAATGGATAAATGTGTTAGGTCCCCACAGTGGAATGTTATTCAGCCATAAAGGGAGTGAAGTGTACTTACAGATGGGATGAGGTGGACGAACCCTGAAAACAGTGCGCTCAGGGAAAGCAGGCACCAACGGCCATGGAGTATGTGATTCTATTTATAAAATGTGTCTGCAATAGGCAAATGTATAGCGGTTATAGGATTCAGGTTGCCCGGGCCTGGGGCGAGGCGGGAGATAGTGGGTGTTAGTCAAAGGATATGGGGTTTCTATTTGGGATCATGAAAATGTCCTAAAAATGATGGTGATGTGGCTGTGCTGATGCTGTGACTCTAATAAAAACCACTGAACTCTACACTTTGTGGGGGTGAAGTATAAGGTATGAGAATTATGGTTTTTATCGTGTCAATTTTTTTTTAAGGAAAGATGCAGGCTTAGGTGCATTCCTCTGCCCTATCTGTGAGTCACTGATTTGATCGGAGGCTTCTTCCAATTGGCTGTCGAACCCCTCTCATTTTTTTTTTCTTTTCAGATCAGTTATTGTGTTCTTTGGTTATGAATTCTATTTGGAACTTTCTCATATTTTCTCTGTATTTGTTGTGATCTTATTTTGTTCACCTATTTTTTCCTAATTTCAGTGAAAATCAAGTATTTTGCTTTGAAATCTTCAGGTAATTTACTGAATCCTGTTGCATTGGATTTTTCTCTGGGGTTTTGTTTTGATCCATTATTTGGGGTAAATTTTCTGTCTCTTCCACTTATTTTTTGGACCCTGTGTTTATTTCTATAGATGAGGCTAAGCGACTTTCTTTCTGTCCTGCCGTGAGAATCTCATGTTAGGATTTCAGGTTGCAGAGTACAGGTCTGCAGCAGGAGCTCCCGCTGCCAGGGCCTGGGGGCTTCAGGCTGCAGGCGAGCAGGTGGGTCAGCAGCAGCCCCCGGCAGGGGAGACAGAGCGTTTCTCAGACTGCTGGAGTCTCTCACGACTCTCCCTGAGAGCAGCATAGCTGGAAGCTGCAGAAACGGAGCTTTGCAGGAAAGCACCCAGGGGTGCAGGTTCTGGCTGCCCTACATGCTTGCTGTCCTGGGAGCCTGAAAAGCACGCCAGGAGAGCACACTGTCCCGTGGCCCCACTGACACTAGAGAGGAGGAATTTTTGAGCTCTGACTCTATTCCAGTACGGCGTCCCTCGGAGCCTGCCCTGATTCCAGTACAGTGGCCACAGTGCCGGGGTCACACGGACAAGTCAGGGAGGACACAGCAGCATCTCTGTCCACTGGGCGTTCGTCCCTCTTTCTTATTCCTCCCGCTGAGGTTTTTGGCTCAGAAAAGAGAATCCTGCAGTTGGGTCTGTGCTTCCTCAGCTCCCCTGCTCCCTGTCCTGCGGTCTCTGCTCCCCAGGATTCTCTTCTCCACAGGAAAGTCCTCTTGTTTTCCGCAGCGGGATATATACACCCCCTGGGGGGCGTGCAGTCCCCAACACAGGTCTCAGGGCCTGGGCCGTGATCCCAGAGATACCATGTCTCGGCTTTTCCTGCCCGTTCCAGTGTCTTCTCCCACTTTTCCTTTTTGAGCTTCCAGTCCCCCAATTCTCAGATCTTTTCTGAAGGCTGTGCTTTGTATCTTTGTGATTTTGCTGTGTGTGTGGCGACGAGGGGAGCCCCAGCTCTTGCTGGTCTGCCATCTTGGGTGACCCCTCTCCCTGTTTTAATTTTTGAATTGATGAAAAAATTCCAGCAAGTTGCAGAAAATATATAGATGCTCATGTCTACATTACTGAGGCAGGGAAGTTAACGTTTTACCACATTGGCTTCAGATCTTTATTTTACTTATTGAAGAAATAACAAGTCAGAGGTAGAGACATAGCCACTCCCCATTCCCGCCTTCCTCCCTAAGGTCGCCAGCTTTTCTAGAATTGGTGTATAGTGTCACCAAGCAAGATGTGAATTTTTATATGTCAAACCACATGACATTGCCGATATTTGACTGTTTTTCATGCTGCCCCCCTGTAACAAACTCTGTGCTCCATCTACGACTTATGTATTCAAGCTTTAGTATTTTTTTTTTTTTTCCAAAATTGAGACCTATTGCTTAAATGGCATATCATATGCTTCCTTTTGGAAATCTCTTCTTTGCACTCAGCATTACAGCTTTTAAAAAATTGTGCAATATAATCAGCCTCCATAGGCAGGCCATGTCACCATGTACATCCCATTGTTATGTGACCATCATCACGCTGTCCATCTTTTTCCTCTTCCAACACTGCAACTGGATCCATTACACACCAACTCCCTTTCCCTGCTCCCCCACCTCTAGGTTCATCCGCGGGGCAGCATTTCCTTCCTCTTTGAGGTGTGCCATAGCCCCCCCGTAGTGACAGATCACATGTGGTCATCCATTCTTCCGTGGGCAGCATGGGTTGTTTCTGTTGTTTGGCTGTGATAAATATGCCACTGCCCATGTGAATGTCCAAACGTCTCCTTAAGACCTGGCTTTGTCTCAGCCTAGTAAGACCAGATACCACAAAATATCGTGGACTGGGGGCCTTAGAAACGACAGAAATTTCTCAGAGTTCTAGAGGTTAGATACGGTTCCTGGAAATTCGGTGTCTATCTGCTAAGGACCTGCTTTCAGTTTCATAAAGAGCTTCCCAAGATGAAAGGGATAGGCAGTCTCTGAAGTCTTTTGCATAAGATTCCTAATCCCATTCAGGAGGGCCCCACCCTCATGACCTTCTCATGACCTCCCACCCCCCATCAGAAGACCAGCACACTGGACATGCATCACTTTCTAGTATCAATTTTGGTAGGACACGGCATTCAGTTCCCACAATGGATGAATGAATATCTCTTTCAGACCCTGCTTCCAACGCTTGTGGGTCCAAGAAGGGGAATTGCTAGGTCATATGTTAATTTCAGCCAGTTTTCATTCCCATCAGAAATGCGCCTCCAGATTCACCATGTTCCCTGCCACACTTGTTATCTTGTTATTTTCTGAGGTTTTTCTGAGAGAGGAAGGGAGAGCAGGAAGAAGCATCTTCACTGAGCTAGTTGTTCATCTGGGTTTTTTATCTCAGCCCAGGTTTTGAACCTGGATCCCTGGGCTGTATGTGATCTGAGACACAAGGGTGCATCTCTATTTTTAAAAAAGTAATAGTTGTTCCAATGGACAGGAGGTGGTATCTTCTAGTGTATTCCTTTTAACTTCCATATTGTTTTGCATGTCAGGAACAAACCACATTATATCATCTATTCTCCAAAAGGACTTACATTGTTTCAACTTTTCTTCTGTTGCCAACAGAGCTGCAATGAATCCTCTTGTGCATGTCTCTGTCCGCACCTAAGGGTGTCTCCAGGTGAGCACTAGGAAGTGGGTTTCCTGGGTGAAGTATATGTCAGGCCCATTCTAGCAGAAAGAGATGGAACATTTAAAATAGAATAACCGGCCGAGCACTTCAAGAGGAACTACTTACAAAGGCCGGCAAGTTGCAAGACTGCGGAGCAGACACTGAACCATTATCACCAGGAAGCCCAAAGGAATGTGGAAAGGGAAGGCTTGCTAGGAAGGGAAAGAAAGAAACTGTGTCGAGTCCACCGTCTTCAGGAGTGGCCTTTCGCTGAAAGATTCAGTTGGCTCCAGTTGTCCAAATACCCAGATCGCTCTCATCTTTCTGAACTGCTCGGCCGCCCCTGGGCAGGCCCAAGTCGAGGGCATGGCGGCCTGTGAAGGTCCGTCTCCTGCAGCCTGGAGCTAGATGGACAGGGCAAAGAGTCCATTAGAGGACATTTGGAAGGTGTCTGGCACAGGGCATACCCACCCTCAGCTGCTGTAGGAGTCTTCGGTTTGCTTTCCCAAATGATTTTCTCAAAATCCGTGTCTGCTGGCATGGGATGCTGCTCCATATCCCCACATCTCTGCCAACATGGGCTATTTACCAAACGTAATCATTTTTCCCAGTCCCTGGGGAGGAAATGGTGTCTCATTATAATTTTTATATGCCTTTCCCAGATTACTTATGAGGCCGAGTATTTTTAAATGTGTGCTATTTGTCTGCAATTTATATTCTGTGAGTTGCCTTCTCTGTCTTCTGCTCCCGTGTATTGGGCTGTTCGTCTTTCTCTTTTGCTATTTTCATTTTCAAATTGAGGCAGTGCTGACTTACAACACAGTGTAAGTTTCAGATGTGCAGGTTCACTCTTCATCAAATACATGATAACACACCACATTTTGTTATTTTTTTTAAAGGGGAGGTAGGGCAGGAATGAAGGCAAGCCAGTAGGCAGGCAGGAAGAGAGAGGAAGCATAAACACTTCATTTTCTTCAGTTGTTCATCACTGGTCGCTTCCCTGGCCCTTCCCTGGAGGTCTCCAACTAGGGACCTCGGGACATACGTGGACTGTGCTGGGTGTAACCTGCTGGGCGCCCAGGGCACGCCCAACGCAGCACACCTCTAACAGTCCTCTGCCATTGCCCACTGCACCCCGCCATCCCTGCTCCCACGCCTACCCCCTGCCCGTCTGGTAACCCCACTTTTGTTGTCAGAGTCCAAGGGTTACTTTTTGTTTTGTTTCATCTGTTCATATGCTTTGTTTCTTTATATTCCACATATGAGTGAGATCATCAGGTATTTGTCCTTCTCCTGCTGACTTATCAGGGTGCCCTCCGGTTCCATCCACCTCTGTCAGAAATAGTAAGATTTCACCTTTCACAGCTGAGTGTTCCATTCTACGTGTAATGGATATATACATGTGCTGTGTATACATATGTGTGCATGTACTACATTTTCTCTAACGTTAGTTGATTTTCCATTTCTTGGCTATTGTAACTAGTACTACAGGAGACATATGGGTGCATAGACCTTTTGGAATTTGTGTTTTCGTGCTCTGTGGTTCGGCCCCAAGAGGTGACATCGCTGGATAACACGGCAGTTGAATTTTTGGCAGCATTGATTCCCACTCCCACCCACAGGGCACCAGGGTCCCCTGCTCTCCACGCCCTCACCAGCACCTGTTTCTAGAGAGGGGAGTCTTTTTACATTTCAGATGCTAACCCTCTAAAAAAATTATTTGAAGACATTTTTCTCCTGCCTGTGGCTTATCTTTGCACTTTTAGTACCTTTTGTAATCCAGATGTTTTACATCTCATTCTCTTCACATTCACTCCTCTTGCCCTTCACACGACATACCTGCGGCTTAAGACCTCTTTTTCTATCCCAGTGTCATGGAAATAGTCTCCCATGTTTTTCTTCAAAGAAGTGTATAGTTTTACCTCTGCACATTTACGTTTGTGTGTGGTTTGAGGTAGGGATGTTCTTTCTTTTCTCTTACAGACAGCCAGTGCACCCTCTTTTTCTCTTTGATTGATGATATCAACTCTTTTTATTCCATTTCCTCTTTCATCTGTTCCTTAGTCTGTCTTCTACACCAATATAATGACGCTTCAAATTCTGGGTCATTCCAGATGTTCATTAAAGAGAGTGCCCCCCCTCCTCATTTTCAAAGTCGTCTTATGTTTGATTCTTTCCTCTTCCATATAAAAATTTTAGGGTCATTTTTCCAAAACCATTAAAAAAAGAAATTGGAATTTTGAGGAATTGCCTCGAGTGTAGATTAACATGAAGAGAAATTCCATTTTTAAAATCAGTAAGTCGTCTTACCGAAATGGAGGTTAGAGATAAGATAGAATGTAATCTGCCAAATCCAGGCTCTAGGAACCTCGAGGTGAAATAATGTGTGATTTTCTTTAACAAATAAATGTCAAAGGCCCAAAAACCACATAAAACAGATGAATGGTAGAGCCCACAGCTAATTGCAAGGGCATGATTCCAACTATTTAAAATAATGAGATATGGACTGATAAGAGATGGCACTAAAGCATCACTGTTATTTTTCAGGGGTGACATGTGATTTTACATATTTTAATTGCATCTTTTTAAAAGAATATCTATCTATCTATCCATCTATGTTCTTTCCCCAGGCCTGGGCCTCAAACCCAGGTCCCTGGGCTTTACATGGTCTATGCCTCAGTGCTGAGCCGCAGGGTGCATCTGTGATTATACATGTTTAGATACTCCTGATCTTTTTGCGGCATAGGCTGAAATACTTCTAGATGGAATAATGTGATGCCTGGGAGGAGCAGCTTGCCCAGGAATTGGCAGTTACGGGGTCAAGCGAGGGGTACATGAGCTTCAGTGTATTTTGAAAGGTTCCATCATAAAATGTTTCTCAGATATCGAGTCTCTCCATCCACGAACATGATGCCGACGTTCATTTCTTTAAATTTTCTTCTGTCTTGCAATTTTTTGTCATCTTTTCCCCATAAAGTCCTATACATCTTTGACCCAAAAAATTTGCTAAACTCTCTCATTAGGGTTTTTTTTTTTTCCCCTCATTAGTTCTTAATGCACTAATACTTTTTCTCTAGGATTTTCTATGTTAGCCCTCAGAGCATACATTTAAAAAAAGAATTTTGTTACTGCTGTCTAATATTTATAGCTTCCCTCTCTTTGTGGTATCAAGCAAGGTTGGCGACTAACAGTGATAAAATCTACCTGTGTCTCGTGAGCGACCTGAATATGAGCAGTGTTGTGGGTGGGTTTCTTCATTCATTGCACAAACATTCATGGAACACCCACTGTGTGCCGGGCACTGTACTAGGTACGCAGGACACACCAGGGACCAACAAAGGTCCTGCCCTCCCAGACCTTAAATTTTCCCGGGCAGAGGGGTGCCATAAACAAGGAGCCCCCTTTATTGAGCAGGGGTGGCAAGTACTCAGAGAGCGAGGCAGAGGGAGCAGGTTGAAGAGGTCCAGAGCATGGCTGCGAGGGCAGGTGCAGCGTTCAGTAAAGTGCTGGAGTCAGGCTTCCTGGAGAAGAGGTTGTTGGCACAAAACTGGAAGGAAAGGAATGCACGTGGGAGGAGCGTGGCCAGGCCACAGTCAGTGTCTGCCGGCGGCAGGGGTGCTCGAGTCTATTTGGAGGCAGAGGGACAAGAGAGTGGTGGGTGAGAATACAGGGGAGACGGACAAGGGTGAGGTGTGTGCTGGGGTGTCAGCTCCAGGCTAGGACAATCTCTGATCCTTCAGCTCACTCTCCAGCATCCTGACTTCAACTGCTCTTTGACCCTCCGGAGGCCTTCCAGACATGGACATTGGCCTTTTTCATGTTTTCTCACTCCCTCAGATCCATATTTTCCTTCTGCAAAGCTTAAATTCTGTGGTCAACGGCCCCCACACACACACATACACACCCTCCCTTTTCCTAGGTGCTGTTATTATTTGACAAAACCCACACGCAGGGAAAATCCAATTCCGCCAACCACCATTATCACAGACCTTGCATGGCCCGTGCTGCTGCTGGACCATCACACACAGCTCCACATTCATGATCTCCGACCAGTGTGTCCCTCCGATTCCACCTCCTTTCCCCGTCCTCATGCTCAGCTGATGACCTGCTCCCTGTTTGCTGAGAAATCGAACCTGTCACAGGGAACTTCCACACACTCCCCAAATATGTATCTGCCTGCCTTCCTTTTTTTTTTTTTTTTTTTTTTTTT
>RJWH01006085.1:0-61629 GCA_004363575.1 Solenodon paradoxus | reverse complement strand
TTGCTGAGTCGGTTCCAGGAAAACCTCAGAAATTGGACGCTGCTCCTTCCCAGGATGTCTGCCGAGGTTCTAGAATCAGGACTCCTGACAGAGCGGGCAGAAATTGGTAAATAATTTTTACCACATCCAGGCTCCTGGTCGTCTTCTCTCTACAGACACCCTGAGGAAACAAAGCAGTGAGAAATCTTGTTTTCTCTAAGCTGACTCATAGCAGAAATCATGGAGAAGCTGGTTTCTTGGTTTGTGTGAACAACTAAATGGAAATAAAATAGAAGGCTGCTTCTTCCTCTCTCTCTGCCTCCTGCTCGCCTTCGTTCCTGCTGCACCTGTCCTTGCAAAACCGGATGGGTAGCTGGTATCTAACACTGAGAACTCCAGCTGTGGATGATGAATTAGGCAGGAGGTCTACTACATAGCACAAGGAAAGTGGTTAATTAATGCCATATTATACACTTCCATTTTTCAGAGAGTAGACTTTTTAAAGATGGTGCAGCAGGAAGGAAGCTATAAAGACAGGTAGGCAGAGAGAGGAGAAAATAGCATTTTACTTATTCTACCTAGTTCTTCATATGGGTTCTTTCTCTTGGTCCAGTTCTTGGGAGGTGTGTGCACCCTGCCAGCTGCAAATTATGGATTTATTCACTAGGTCATCAGGGGCACATCGAGATGGTAGCTCTTTTTTTTTTTTTAAACAGAATATCCTTCTTGATTCTGAATCATTTTAAGGTGAAACAACAGAATTTCTTTAGTGGATCCACGTTTCTCTCTGGGTCTTACAGTATCTTTTCGTTTGGCAAACTTTCATTCTGAAAGACTGATTTGATCTCTCAGTCTTTTCTTGCATGTCTCCCTCATCAGAACACTGTACTCAGTCCTCATGGCAGCACTGATCTGCCTAAATCTGGGCCAAGTGAGTTCTGACCCTGGGTGTGTATTGTTTGTTACTGGCAGTAATTTTTGGCATCTGTGACTAAGCTAGAATACTTATTATTTTGGTTCAGATACTATAGAATTAAACTTCTAAACTGAAAGTGAAATTGCCTTCTCAGGCATTTGGGCATTTTGTAATCTGGAAAAAATGTTGATAAAATACATTGTTGTGTTGCTTTGTTTACAATTACTCTAAATTAAGGCTCACAGAGTTAGACATTCTAATTAATGTAAGAAATAAGGATAATGGAAATAAAGGGACTATATGCTGAAGGCAAAATAGATATTGAATGCAAAGAAATGAAGATATGTGTTAAGGGAATGAACTTTAGGTGAAATGGGTTATTCCAAAATGTGATTAGCCTGGAGAAAATCAGATGGACTTAAAATTAAGCTGTATCATATAGTTATGGAAAAGCAGACTTGCAGTTCTTTCCTCTGGGAAAGGATGAAATGTATTCGGAAACTGTGCTCAACTTTTGATAGCAGATTGTAAATTGTTTGAAATTCTGCTTTGGAAGAATCTGCCTCGAAGTTATGTCGACCAGGCCTCTGCAAAGAATGAAAGGAAGAGCGGAGTCCTGTCAAAACTATATGACTTTTGCTAATGGGATAATGAAAATTTTGCTTCATGACTATGTTTCAAAACTTAACTTTTTTTTTTTTAAAGGAAAGAGGCGGGCAGGAATGAAGGCAAGTAGGCAGGCAGGAAGAGAGAGGAGGAAGAAGCCCTTCATTTAAAAAAATTTTTTTATTTAGTTGTTCACATTGATTGTTTAGACCCAACACTCTCCAGACCCAGAGGTCTGTGGCTTGCGCTCCTTCAGAGGCGATTGACCCAACCGCTGCTCCACCAGGGTGCGCCAAAACTTAACTTCCTAACTTCCCTCAGCATTGAATTCTGAATGAAAAGATTTTTAAAAGAATAATAGTGGCCATCTCAGAGAGCTCCTAAGATATCCCATGTGAAGAAATTGTTCTCTCTGTAGAGAGAGAGGTATTCCACTGGGCGGTTAGGATGGTGCACTTTTAGGGGAGCATGGTCCAAATAACCATCTTGGCATGTGCTTTTGGGGATTCACCTGTGTGTTATGAGTTACACGAAATTCCTAAAAAGTTGGATGTGGTTGCTTGCCATTCTGTTCACTATTGAGTAAATGTCTTTGCCAACTGTGTTATAAACAGAACTTTAACTGTCGTCATTTTTACAGTCTTTTGTCATTTAGAGAACCTGTTATTTACTGATGCTTTCCTGCTTAGAATAGCTCATAAAAACTGAAAGTGGGTAAGTTGCTGCAGAAATTACAGGCAACCAGTTTCGTGGTGATAACATCTTACAGAGAGCAGGACTTCAGTGAGCCACGCTGAGCTCATGCGAATAAATATTCCTACGACTTTTGGGCTTGAAACATGACAGGTGCTTTTATGCTTTAGGGATTCAGAAGTGTCTTTCTCTCTTCTAAGCCGTTAACCTGCAGCAATCTGGAAACGTGTTACCTTTTTTTGTTGTTGTTAGCAGAATTGAACACACACTTTTCCCTCCTTGATATCAGCATGCAAAATGGTTGACTGTCTTTTTCTGGGGACTGACAAGCTGCAGATGGAAAACTGTATGAGGTGTGACTGCTCTGAATACCTGACAGCGTTCCATGCCATGGGAACTGAAATGCAGAAGCTGTGGGCAGAGCCTGTCAGATGTTAATTTCTCATCTGAAGACACTTCAGCCCCCGACATCTGAAAATCCTAGCAGGCTGCCCCCTCATCTGAGACTGGATTCATCCACGGAATCCTCATGCTTAACCTTTCTTTTATTGCAACTCTTTCTTCACCTTGTTGGCTAGAACATTAACTCTGAGAGTCTATGCCTCCAGGTAACCTTGAAGAATTTCCACGGTGACCTCCCAGGCCCCAGAAACTGACACTATTCTTACAACGCCCGAGTCTATCTTTTTTCAAAAGATATAGGGCGCCCCCTGATGGCTGATTGTGTTAGTTCCCTGGAGGCACAGCGCACACGCATCCCAAGGTCCTCAGTTCAGAACCGGGTTTGGGGAAACAACCAAGCAACTCAATAAAAGAAACAAAAATGCTTTTTCCTCCTCTGTCTTCCATCAATCCTGCCTGTGCTTTTCCTTAAAAAAAAAGAAAAGAAAACAAAAGCGAGGGATAAGAACCTCTTTTCCTTCTACAGGAAAAAATTATGCTTATTAGAAAGCTGGCTGGAAGCTGCTGGTCTCAGCCTATCTTGGTTCTTTTTAAATTTTCACTGGCAGACAAACAGAGGAAGATATTTGGTCAGTTGCTTCTACTTGGGGGGACTTACTTGGGCCCCAGATCTCTGTAGGAAACCAGCAACTGTTTTTTATTGATGTATAGTTCCCTGTGCATAGAAATTAGACATGTCATAGGAATTTTTCTAGAACTGTATGGCTGTCGGTCTCTGTGATTTGATTTTGTAAGTGGCCAAGGACTTAAGGAGTGACTTGAGCACAGATATTTTATCAAATCACCAGAGGTTTTGCTGCAGAATGACCCTGTAACTGCATAACCCAGGGGTATTTTAGCTGCTCCTTTGGTTAAGATGATCTCATACCACAGACTGTATGAGTGAACCCGAAATGTGAACTCTCCTGGCTCAGTAACCAGTCTAGTATCTCTAACTTTCAGAATATACCAAAAGCTGCCTCCAACAGGTCTTTTGAAATCTGATTTCCTCAGAAACCTTTGGACGATAGAAATGAATCGACACTAACTTCTTCAAAGGTCTTGGGGCAGCCTCATGGGGGTAAATAGAGTTTGCAGACTCCAAGACATTCCTCAGATAAGGCATTTTTTTTGCAGAGATCAGAGGGGAAAAAAAAAAGAGAGGGAGGAAGAGCATAAGGCTATAGGGATATCAACATGGAAGAGAGGGCTTTGCTTTTCTACACGTCTTACATCTTAGTAGGGTCCATTAGACCAAGAGTTTTCTATGAGCTGGTGGCCATCCGTTTCCAAAAAGGATATTCTGTCTCCTCCTTCCCGGGCTCAGACATGACTTAGGGCGGTTCACACGTATGTGTCCCACCAAGTTCTGCTCTTTCTGCTTTTTGTGGATGAGTCACACAGTGGAGTTTGTCAAGCATCGTTAGGGCGCTGGGTCAGGCAGTACTCCCTTGGGGCCAGGACGGTAAAGACTAGGTCACAGGGGTCTGTGAGGCCATTTGCAGACATGTACCTGCGACACAAACGTGTGGTTAGGACTTGGAACGAAGGCAGGGGGCAGTCACAGCTGGGTGTGTTTTGGGGACCAGGATCCACTGCACCGTTCTTTTTCCTGTGTGTCTCAAGGTTAAGCCAAGGTTATTTGGGGCTCTGAAAAACATCCTTGACCTGATAATTCAAATCTATCTCGGATGTTCAAATATGTTCATGTAGAACATGTCGCCAGACTTAATTTTTTTAACCAGCTGGTCAATATTTGTCTTTTCATTCAAGGGGTTAGATCAGCACTGCCCAGTAGAAATGTCTTGTTCAAAGGACAGGTGAGGGCTGGAATGGAGGTGGGCAGGCGGGCAGGAGGAGAGAGGAGAAAGATTTATTTTATTTTAACTTAGTTGTTCATCTTGGTTCCTCCAGAGACATAAACCCAGGCCCTTGGGATGAATGTGGGCTACGTTCAGGCAGAGGCAGTGGACTTAACTGCTCCTCCACCAGGACAAGCCATGAACCATTTCTGTCTCATAATTTTTCTGGCAGCTACAGCTTAAGGTGAAAAACTAGTGAAATGGGTAGATTATGAATAGAAAACACAAAGGAACAGATGATACAAAACCAACCCTTGGGCACTGGCAGTGGAACTGAGGTCACCACTAGGGAATGGGACAGGGTGGGGACAAGTGATGGTGGAGCCCACTGGACAGTGGTGAAGACCCTTGGCCATGAGGAGGGCAGGGTGTGTGGACAGATATCTGAAAAATGGGGAGCCTGCACCTAGGGGGAGCTGCACCTAGGGGTTTATTTGAATGTGCAAAATCAAAGTTACTGCAGTTAAAAAAAAAAGAAAGAAATCGTGAGATTAATTTAGTGACATTTTATTTAACAGTGTATCCAAAATGTTGCCTCTTCTGTGAGGGTCAAAGGGAAAGGCACCCCCTTTTCTCTGAGGTTCTTCACAGGCTGGGGGAATGAACAGATTAACTTTAGGCGTGAACAGTAAGAAAACGGCCAAATGTAGTAACACGTGTATGGAAAATTGACATGGTGGTAAATTCTGAGGTAGTTGGGACAGACCCACATTTGTATCCTGAACTGAGGCCTGGAAGCGGGGTCTGGGGTCTCAGGGAGGAGAGAAGGGGGTCACACGTCAAGGAGGAATGGCTCGTCCTTACTCTGAAAGTAAAGACAAAGAGAGTAAGGACTAGAGACCATTTGTGGGTTTGGAGCATCATGGAAAGATGCCTTACAGGGTCAGAAGGAGAAGAGTTTCTTTTTGCATCTGGGTCTGCCACCTCTTCCAGCACAAGCCACCTAAATCCCAAGGACCCGAGTTCACATCCCAGGGCTGGGGGAGAAACCCAGATACACAACTAGAGAACGAATAAATAAATACTTCCTCCTCTATCTTCCTTTCTGCCTGCCTACTCACCTTCATTCCTGCCTGTACCTTTCCATCCATCAATCAATGAACCAATAACAAATAATTACAAAGAAAGAATAAGAAGAGAACCAATCAAAGCACATGTTCCCACATCCTATTTAAATCAGTCTCGCACTCCTGGGATTCATAAAATGAAGAGTCTGGTGATGCTGTTTATCCTGTTTCTGCAGAAGGAGCATTTTTCTCCAATGACTGGCACAAACTCATTCTTTGCTGAGCAGGCAGGGTCTAGAGCAAGCCAAGGATTCTGAAGCACCAGAGAAGTGAGTTGGTTAACCTCTGACCCCAATGCTTGCCCAGTGACTCTCCATGGAGAGAGTTAGGGCTGCCTTTCTAATTCATAATCCCCAAAGCTTAGGCATAATGCCTTTAACACACAAGAACTTTGAGTCATGCTCTCTAAATTGATTCTCTACCATTTCTCTTTTAAAGGAAAGGTACAGGCAGGAATGAAGGTGAGGAGGCCAGCAGGAAGAGAGAGGAGGAAGAAGCACTTTAAAATTTTTATTTAGTTGTTCACATGGGTTGTTCCCCTGGCCCCAGGTCTTGAGCACAGGACCATGGATTGTATGTGGGACTATGCCCGGGGTGTAGTAGACTGCTGGGCCATCAGAGTACACTGATTTTCTATAATTTCTTGAGGATCACACGTATATGGCTCAATATTATGAGCAAAGATACTCAAGTTAGCAACATAACTGGCATTTGGGGTCAAATGTCTGATGACAGAGGATACCAGCTGGCCAAGAGCTGGACTCTTGGCTGAAACATCTTCCATATACTCTGTTGCCACATGGAATAAAGAAACCAGTAGGGTTGATGGACAGGATCAGAATGGTACCTGTGATTCTTGACATCTAACATTTTCACCACCAGACAGTATAGACTGTAATGTAGAAAGCGTTACTAGAAATAATTCAGGCTCTCTCACGAAAATAAAACAATTCATGTATTTGTACTTAAAACAGAGTATCTGATACCATATGATTTCACTTATATATAGTAAAGAAATAAATGAAGGAACAGAATAAAATCCCTATAGACAATAAGAGCAAAATTGAGATTACCAGAAAAGAAGGGTGAAAGGGTTGGGCAAATTGGGAAAAAGGGGTCAATTGAATAGGATGGTGATGATGATAGTGATGATGATGGTGGTGGTGGTGATGATGATGGGGATGGGGATGATGATGGTGATGGTGATGATGGTGATGATGATGATGATGGTAATGGTGATGATGGTGGTGTTGGTGATGATGATGATGATGGGGATGGTGATGATGGTGGTGATGATGATGGTGATGGTGATGATGGTGATGGTGTTGATGATGGGGCTGATGATGGGGATGATGATGATGATGGAAACTAGACTTTAGGTGATAAGCAGGGTAGGTAGAGTCAGTTATGAGCAGGAAACAGGGGGAAGGCTAGAGTCTAAGCACTCCTCTTGAGATCAGCAGGGTTCAGAAAGGGTGGGCACCCTGGCTGCTGGTTTATGGTAAATGCTCTCTGCCCTTTGCATAGTACAATGTCTGTCTGCTTCCTCATAAAAGACTTTAGAAACCTTTTTCTGCTCCTTGGTGAGGGAAGCTTTGCTCTTTTCCCTTTTTCCCTGAAACCATGAACATCTCCATTGTGAGGATTATTTATGCCTTCATGTTGATCATCCCGTTTCCTATTCCTTTAAGAATGCTTATGTTTCTGCAGGAGGTGAGCTCCTTGCAGTGTTAGGCAGGTTAGCTTGAAGGGGGTGGTCTGGAATGGGGAAGGTAATGTCCCAACAGAGCAGGTCCTGAACTGGAAATGGTCAGTAAAATTCTAACCAATGGGTATGATGTCGATTTTAGCATCCCCACTTCATAGATGAGAAAACTGAACTAAGACATCTGCCTACGCTTTTATAATATACAGGTGTCAGAGCCAAGTTTCAAATTTATCTTTTATGCCCAAATCCTATGTGCTTAATATTTTATCCTGTTTAGTTGTTATCAATATTGCTTTGCTGGAAAAGATAATGTTATCCAAAATCTTTGAATTTTACTTTCATTGTGCTGAGTTTTTCTTTTTAGTTACCTTATTCTTCTTGAGAATACCAACCTTCGGCTTTTCTAAATTAAGGAATTGTGATTCAAGCTTACATTATGAAGTTTTCTATATTCTTCTATACCCATTTTAAATAATTGTTTTGGAGCTATCCGACATATGGTACTCTTCTGAGTTTCTTTCGAAATCAGTAGTGTGGTAAATGATGTTCTTTTTCTTGGAAAAAAGTCAAAGCAAAAAAAATAAGGGGTGGTAAAGGAAGCTAAACACCGGTGGTGGGTTTGGTGTGAAGGTTGAGGTGCAAATTCAATATCCTAAAAAGAGTATATCAATGTGCAATAATAAAGCAAAGACATATAGAGCATATAAGCATAGATGTAGAATGATAATATAATGAACATCCATATATCCACCATATTGTTCAATTTTACCTGTTTTGAAATTATGTAAATTTTCAGAGAGCATATCAATAAATTAAAAAATAAAAGTTAAAAGATTCTAGCCCATGAAAAGGAGCACATACATTCCTGCAGTTGCTTTATCATGAGGAACAGAGTCAAGAGGGCAGCCCAGCCAAGCTGGCTCAAAAGTGATGGCCAGTGCAGGTGCAGTAGCTCAGAGTCATCCGCAACTGACTTTTACCTCATTATAATCTGCTTAGCATAAACTCGTGCATGGGTGCCTCCACTAAGCTCATCATAACAGAGTGAATTATGGGTAAGAAGCATGCACAGTAAAGGGACTGCCTATTCCTAGAAGTTTCCACCCTTTTCCTGGAAATCCCCACGTGGGAATGCCTGGGAACACCCCCTGGGGTGGTCAAAGGAAGGGTCAACCAAGGGATCCCCTTTACAAAATGTCCACCTCAAGTGAGATGTGATGGTGCTTTCTCAAGACTGACATGCTCCTCATCACCTTGAGAAGTGTACTTTCTCTCTTGCTTGCTTCCAGAAATTCCCCATCTAACCTTTTCTCTGCGGAGGAGTCTTGCATGCTAGTTTTACATGGGGGACGCGAGAACCTGGAGTGAGTGCTGCAGACAAGAGTGTATCTGAAATCACCTGCACCAGCTAATGATTGGTTGGAAGATGGTTAAAAGGATCATCTCAAGATTGCCCCCATGAGCAGCTTTGGAGTCTCTTCTTGGGCTGACTCCTTTCCATGTGTGGCTTCTCTTTCTCTGTCTCCTCCTCCTCTGGCCCCATCTCACAACACTCCTGTCTGAGACATTGTTTGGTCTCCAGCTCATTTCTATTACAAAGCACCCAGGAACCCATGAAATGGGGCCTCTTGACTGGCCCCTGGGTTTTCACACTCTTCGTTATTGGTAGATCAAGCAGACAAAAATGGAGGGCTGCAGATTTAAACAATATGGTAAATTAATTTGATCTTATTGAATGTGTATTGAATATTTAAGAAGACATGTCTGGGGAACTGACAGGGACAGTCACAAAAAGCAGTAAGGCAGTTCTTGAGGCAATGAAAAATGGCATCTCCATGTGAGTCACAACTTCCACTTCTGGGTATTTATGACCCCCCCGAAATGGAATAGAGAAACTGGAAGAGATATTTGCCCCCACCCCTATGTTCATAGCAGGACTAATTACCATCAGATGAAGCCAAAGTTGGAAGTGACCCAAGTGTCTGTCCATGATGGGTGGATGGATAAACCCAAAGTGGTCCATCTATCCAACTGAATATTACTCAGTCTTGTAAAGGAAGTGATAGGCATGTGTTTAGGTACCAATGAGATGTGGAATTTATCCGGGAAGAATTCACAGAGATGCTGATGACCAACACCAGGTGGCAAGTTCATTAGAAGCTTTTGGCAACTCAGAAAGCTACAGAAGAAAGAAGCATCTGGCCAACATAGAACTCCAAACACAACCCAGGGGTGGAACCCCTCCCTTGATGGTCTAACCATGGATGTGACCACAATCACGACCAGTCCACCTGAAGTTCTCCAGGAAGTTGCTGGCTCACCTGGAATTAACATGGTAGTTGCTAGGGAGGCGTGGATTAGGATCCAGTTGCTAAGGAAGCTTCTTTGCTGTAAACCCTTCCCAGATGACTTATTGTTAGTACGCCTTAATTTTTGCCTGTTCATTGATTTCGTACTTATCCGTCTGCAAATCTGCTTTATGCTTTTGCTTTTGCTTTTTTAAAGGAAAGGAATGCAAGTAAGGAGGCAGACAGGAAGAGAGAGGAGGAGGAAGCACTTTATTTTGGTGAGTCGTTTGTCTGAGTTGTTCCCCCAGCCCTGGGTCTTGAACTCGGGACTTTGGGATGGATGTCGACTGCAAAGGGGTGCACTAATCTTCTGGGCCACCAGGGTGTGCCAAACGTGCTTTATCGTTTGTAAGGCGCTCTCTTTCTTTGTTCCTGTGCAGTCCTTTATCTGAAGAGGACAAATATGCTGTTCTCATTCATATGACATACTTAGAGGAGTCAAATCCACAGACAGACAATAAATCCTAGGTGCCCGAGGTTTGTGGGGGATGGATGAGAAGCTAGGGTTTAAGGGGAGGCAGAATTTCGGTTGAGGACAATGAGAAGCTTCTGCAAATGAATGGTGGCAACTGTTGCAAGATAATATGAATGTGCTTAGTGTCAGTCAACTGTAGAGTTAAAAATAGCTAAAAGTGTGAAAAATTTGAAGAGGAAGGAAGGGAGAGGAGGGAGAAGCATATTTATTCATTCATTTATTTCTGTATTTCCCCCCAGCCCTGGGTGGTGAACCCAGTTCTTAGGTTTTGCATGAGTACATCCCCTGTCGTCTCAGCTGTCTGAGCCACCAGGAATGCCTAAAATGGTAAAATAGATGCTATGTATGTTGTACCACCATTAAAAATAAAATTAATGTTTTAACTGCTTGGAGAAATTTCTTTCTTCCTTCCCTCCCTCCCTTCCTCCCTTCCTTTCCTTCTCTTTCTCCGTTTTCTGCTCTCTCTCTCTTTTTTCAACCAGCCTTTAAGAAACCCTGTCATTTCAAGGACAAATGTATCTGTTTTGTTAAATGGATAGAAGACGTAATCTACAGGACAAAGAAACTCAAAACTTCTAAATTGGAAAAGGAAAAAAAAAGTTTCCCTAATGGAGCAGAACACAGGGAATGCCTTGTTTTCGTCTCTGGAATGAAAAATAGTTACCAATCAAACTTGTGTCTGCAACCAAAGTAAGACTTTGAGAAAAATGTACAGTCTTTGATGGAAAATGTGTGAACTAGGTATTGAATTAAAAGAGTTAGGAAAGAGCAATAGAACAAATCCACAGGAGGCATAAAAAGGAAATTGTCAAGCTAAGGGTAGACATCTCAGAAAACAAACATACAATTTTAATTAAATGGTCAAGATTGGGTTTTATGGGAAAGAAGAAAAATGTAAACTTCTGGTGACATTAAACAAAGAAAAGGTACAAATTGGAAATTTTAATGATGTAAAATCATGGCAGAGGTTAAACAAGCAATAAAAAGGGAAGAGAAATATTTTTTATTCATCAATGAAATAAATTTTTATCCATCCACAACAGTTTAAAGGTAAGTAAAATGTCCAGGTTTGTAGAAAAATGTAACTTTAGTAACTTTCATCAAGAAGAAATAAAATATCTAAAGAATTAAAAATCTTGTCAAAGAAATTGAATAACAATTTTAAAGCTTTTACCCCCTGCCTAAAAATACCTTCCCACAAATATGGCACTAGGTTTTTGCAAGTGAGTTCTACTATCTGTACAGCTGGTAATGCTAACCACATACCCACTATACCAAATATGGAAGAATTTCATTTATGAGGCCTTAATACCAAATCCTGTACAAGTCAGAAAAATCACCATCTCCTTCCCACACAGATACAAAATTCTTTATCTATCATCAGTAAATTGAATTCAGTAACACACTTAAAAAAACATGATGAAATTGGGTTTGCCCCAGGAATTAAAGTTTTGATTAACAACAGAATGTTGATGAATGTAACACACTGCATTATCAGCCTACAGGGGACACATCACATGGTACTCTGGAGAGATGGAGAAACAGTTAACAAAACTCAAGATTCATTCTTGATTAAAAAAAACTCCTACTGATTATAAATAAAGGGAGTTTCCTTAATCTGATAAGAGACACTTGAAAAACCCTATAGAAAATTCACCACTAATGGTGACACATGGTAAGCACTTAAAGATCAGAAACCAGACAAGAATGTCCATCGTAGGGACTTTCTCCCAATGTCATTATGATGATTACAAATGTCTATTGCCTTGTATATGGCAGCCAAAGATGTTAGACAATATAACTTCAAAAAGAGATTCCATTTACCATTCTACCAACACATGTAAAACACTTAGAAACAGATCAAAACATGGTGCAAATTGTTGATAGAGAACGTAAAGTAATACCACTGAGAAATGTTAAAGAAGACCTAAATAAAGGGAGAGTCATTGATTGGAAAGGCTCATTGCTTTAAAGATGTTTGACTTTCCAACTTGATCTGAAAGATTCAATGCAGTTCCAGTAAAAATACCCAGAGGGTTTTTCATAGAGCTTGAGAAGCAAAATAAAGGAACCTAAGATCATCCTGTAGAAGGAGAATAAGAAAGGGCTTATATTCATTTCATGAATGAAGGCAGTGTGGTACTGGAATAGGTAAAAACTTCAAGATGGGGTTGCTTTCAATGTTGGATAAAGATTTGGAATATTGATTAGGCCTGGTTTTTTCTTTTGCATCTGACAGATTTTAACCTAAAATTAGGCATATCCTATAATGATGGCTATATTATATAAATTAGTGTTTCTTTAATCTATACTAAACCAGGCTACTAGTAAGTTTAGAGTTTGATTTAGAACCGAAGTATATCCATTTATTCAACAGCCACCCACTGATATTTTCCTCTCTACACCCATTCATACCTTCATCCAATTGAAATTCACCTACTCACTCACCCACCTATCAACTGCCCATCCATTCATATATCCATTTATCCTTCCATCCATTCACTCACCTTTGCATCCATCCATCCATCCACACACCCACCCATTCATTCATCCATTAATCCACCCATTCATCCATCCATCCACCCACCCATTTATCCGTCTATCCATACATCCATCTACCCATCTATTCATTTATCCATCCATCCACTCACCCATCCATCCACCCACCCACCGACCCTCCCATCCATCCATCCATCCATCCATCCATCCATGCTCACATACATACATCCATCTCTCCACCCACCCATATATCCATATATCCATACACCTACTCACCTGTCTACTCATTCAACCATCCATCCATTCATCCATCCACCCATCCACCAACCCATGAATCTTCCCACATACCCATCCACACTTCCATGATCTACCCATTCATTCATACATTCCCTACCCATTTATTCATCCAGTCACCTACCTATCTATCCACTCATCCAGACACCCATATATTTATCCATCTTTTCATCTCTCTATCTTCCTGTCTGTCTACATGGTTATAGAAAAGAGCTTGCAAGGTCCATCAGTCACCTGATATGCAAAACAAACCACTCTCAAACCTAGTGGTATAAAACAACTGCTCCATTTATTTGCTCAAACCTGTGAGTTGATTGGGCAGGGATTGGTAGATATGGTTGCTTCACAGATTGGGGTAACTTATTTGAAGCTGAAGTTATTAGGGCTTTCTTCTCATGCCTTTCATCCTCTAGGGTTTCTCTGTTCACACATCCGCTCTCAAACAGTAGTTGTGAGATGTATGCTCATGCATCCATTAATGACAAGGATTATTCTGAAAATTGTTTCAGTATTATATGAAGGTCAAGTGTACTTACACAAACTTAGATGGACTAACCCTATTACACACTGAGACTCTGTGTAGGATGACTGTCATATATGTGGTCCTGGACAGGGGTTTTAATTTCCCTTCCCCTGTATCCTACAAATCTGAGCCATGTCTTTATCACTGCAAATATCCAGATCCCTCTTTCTTTGCCCATCAAATCTATTTTTGAAATTAACCTCTCTGGTTCATTACAGCAATAGCTCACCATTGTCACTTGGTCTTTCATTTATTTCTCTTGAATGTGAGCATCTAGGGTTTTTTCTGCCTTTCAATTTATGCAGACATTGCAATGTTTTATTACATGCTTTTCAGTATATCTATGTGTTTGTGGAAGGAACAGGGTCTCTCTGTGTCAGAGGAGACCTCTATAAGCAGATCAGGCTTCCAGGAAACAGACTCTGCAATGGAGACTCACATGCAGAAGCTAATTGCAAAATGTCGTCATGCTCAACATCTATGAGGTATGGAAAGCAGCTGAATTGGCAGAGAGAGGAGTTGGGTGTGATGTAGTAACAACAGAGAACTGAGAGGATCTTATGGAGAGCTCTAAGCCTGGGGTGACTTTTCAGAATTATTCCTACTTATTTCCCCAGATTCATCCAAACCCCAAACCTCTTCATTGCTGTATACTTTTGGATATAGATGCCCAGGAAGGGACTCATACATTATTCTGGCTAACTTTCACCTCTCAGGAAGGAATAATTACACAAAACCAATTAGAGCTTGACTGGGACAGAGATGAGGGAAATAAATAACAACATCAACAGCAATGGCCAATGTCTGCAGAGCACAAAATAAGCACCAGGAATCGCTCAACTAAGAATTTTTCATGCCTAGGCAGTGGGAGTATTATTAAGCCTATTTTACAGATGAGGAAACTGAGACAGTTGCTTAAAGTCACTCAACCAATAACTGACAGAGTGAAGACTTACATCAGAAAAAAGAAAGGGGAAAGTTTCTCCTGTTATTTTAAAATGACTGTCTTTTCATGGACGATAGAGCTGAATCATCCCAACATCTTGGTGAGTGATGAGCTATTATTTTTCCCATGCTGCACAGATGGGGAAACTGAAGCTCATTGAGGTGAAGGGACTTGACTAGTATGCCACAGAAGAGGACTTGAGGAGTGTGACAATTCAGTCCTGCCAAGTTTTGGCAAGAATACCTTGAAGTAGGAGGCACGGGGAGGCATATGGATAGGGACACTGGCTGTAAATCTTGGGTATGAAGTTCTAGGATGGAGGTAAATACATAGAGGCCCAGAACCCTTCTCCCAACACTCATCTGAGGGCACCTAAAAGCTGTGAGTGGAGAACTGCCTGCACAAAAGGACTCTCAGAAAGATATCCATCACAGTATTGTGGGTCACACTCTAAAACAGTATATCTCTAGAATGAATAATAAAACAAGGTCTAGGCATAAGGCAGTGGAAGTACATGTGGAAGTCTAGTTTATGAGACAGGAGACAAAAGAAAACAAAAGACTGAAAGTTGTCACTTTCCAGCCAAGCATGAAAAATGGAACACTTTGCAGTTTGAAACAAGACCAGATATTCAACCCCTCCACTTAATGAAGTGAAGGACTCCATCCCATCCATCCTAATGGAATGCCTAGCATTCCAGTCCATCCTGTTAAGACATCCCGACTCTCTACCCCTAAATCAACAGCACGCCAGGTGGCTTTATCAGGATTCCACCCCTACTCCCAGTGCTTGCCAGAGACTGACTGCCCCTTAAAAACTTCTCTCTCACAGCTTCTGTTGAAATGCTCCTTCTGTTCTCTGAAAGGAGCTTTCCTGGCCTGCACTTGGGACAATAAAATCTTGCTTAGAGCCCATCTCGCTCCCTTGTCTCTGCCTCTTATTGTCAAACCAACTTACAGTTTAAGGCAAAGACTTGGTCATCACTGAAGGACCCGGGCCAAATGTTTCCCCACTTCCATGTCTCAGATTCCTCTTCTGTCATCAGGGGGCAATAACAGTATTGACATCATAAGGTGGTCATGAGGACTTAGAGAGATGACACCTGTCTAGCAGCTGGCCCTGGAAATCACTGAGTAGCAGCGATTTTTCTGTGAATGAGAGCAAGTAGAATTCTCTAAAATAGCTCCTCTTCATGTCCCTCCCCAGGTAGAGATGAGTGCCACTCCTGAATGCTGAATGCACAATAACCATGATTTCTAGCCTAACAAGGACCACCTCACCTGGTAAGTCATCTAAACCAGCTGAAGTGCTAGCTGAGGGGGAAGATGCAATGTTGTGATTAGTAAGAAATGTATACTTAGTCATTTAGATGAGAAAAGTATATGTTTCATCTATGATCTGGTCTTCATTTATAGTTCTTGGTTCACAGCTCCTGGGAATTCCCTAAATGTTGGGAACGATAAACTTTCTCTCATGTAAATGAGGTGACTTTTGGGAAGTATCTAATGATGGAGCTGGTGCCAGGGGAACCAACCATGTGATTTGAGGGTTGGAAATTCTGGTCCCACCCCCCAGATCTCTGGGGTGAGGAAAGAGATTGGAGGTTGAATTTAATGGCCAATGATTTAATCAACAATGCCTCAGGAATGAAACTTCCATAAACACCCCTAAAGGAGGAGCTTTGGAGAGCTTCCAGGTTGGTGAACATGGGACATTTGGGGAGAGGAGCACCTGGAAGGGCATGGAATTTACATGCTTTTCCTTATGCATCTCTTCCAACTGGTTGTTCCTCAATAGTATACTTTGAAATAAATATGTGATCTAGTGAGTAAATAGATTTCCCGACCTCTGTGAGTCATTCAAACCAATTCATTGAACCTGAGTAAAGGATCCTGAGAATCAATGACTGGCAGCCAGTTGGTCAGAAGTACAGGTGACAATTTGGGATGGTGACTGGCACCTGAAGTCCCATGAGGGGATTCAGGTTGAGACTGTCATCTAAGGTGTTGGGCAGTCTTGGGTGACAGAAGATTTAACTTGTGGAAGAGGATGCTATCTCCATGTAGACAGCATCTGAATTCAACTGCATCCCCAGACATCAGTAGGGATTCTGAGAATCATCTGTTGGTCTAAGGAAGTCTCTCCACACACTCGAGTGGAAATTGGTCTGGGACCCCCCCAACCAGAAAGGGAGAGAAGCACACTTTCTCATGCAACACCTTGTTTTTAGTCCCCTAAGACTCTGTGTTTATTGAGGTGGCCGGATTTAGCTGCAACACTGAGACTGTGGCTCAAACCATCCACTTTCATTTTCTGGTTAAAATAGACATCAACAGTGGCTGTCCCCAGATGCAGTAAGGGCCTTACAAAGCACATGAACCCAAGAAACATAAGGGATAGCTTTCCTGGATGCTATAGAATACCACCCAGATCCCCAAAGTGAGTCAGTTAGCATTAACCATAGCACATGATCACAAACACACAGACTTAAAGCCACACACATCTGTTAGCTCACAGTTCTGAGTCCAAGGTCACTTTCACTGAATTAAAGTCAAGATGTCTGCAGTACTCTCTTCTTTCTGAAAGTGTGAGGGATGAATCCATTTCCTGCCTTTTCCAGCTCCTAGAAACCACCTGCATTCCTTGGCTTGTGGCATCTCTTCCAGAAACCCTACAGCCTCTGAGTCTAACATTACATCTCCTTCTCTGTCTCTCTCTATCACATCTAAGGACCCCACCTCCTGTGTCTTTCTATAATTAAGGACAAGGTGACCCAGGACTGGTGGGAAGGGGGACAATGGTATATGAACTTCTAGAGTTACCATAACAAGCAACCAGAGTTACAACAAAAATTGCCTCTACTCCTAGTCCTGGGACTGGAATTATAAGATCAAGGTGTGGAGAGGACTGATTCCTTCTGAAATCTCCCTCTTAACCTACAGAGGCTGTCTTCTCCCTGTGTCCTCACATAGTGTCTCCTCTGTGTGAATGTTTGTGTACCAATGTCTTACTAGAAGGACACCTGTCCTATTGGATTTGGATCCAGCCTAATGACCTTATTTAACCCCAATGAGTCATTTAAGACTGTCTCCAAGCACAGTCATGTGCTGAGACACTGGGCTGGGGCGGAGGGGTGGCTTAGAGGTTCAACGCATCTTTGGGAAGACACAACTGATCACCCAGAACAGAGAAGGGAAATTTCTGTGCCCCACTTTTTGGAAGAAAAAAAAGAACCCTAAAGACATGCAATGTTCCCCCAGACAAGTTCTAGGGGTCCTCACATGGGTAGTTTTTGTCTTACTCCCATTCGTAGAACCAAGAAAGGCTGCAGGTACCCCAAAAGGAAATGACTCAATAGTGTCTCTGGGCAGTAGAAGCCACAGAGAACCTCAAAGAATTTCCTGTGCTTCACCCTGGCCAAAAATCAGCCTCATGAGCAAGGCTCCGGAGTAGCAGAGAATATATTACTTTCAATTGACCACAAGTACAAAAAATGGAGGGTGACTATATCAGAAATATATACACATGTGCACAGAGAACTTTAGAATTAGACAAATTCCTCCTTCATTCTTAGGGCCTCAGCCTCTGCTAAGCTCCCTGAAATTTCTACCATCTTGGTGAAGAAACAAGTAGTAATAATATAAGGAGCCCCCAAGTGGATGGGTGATGCCCTTTTGTGCTGAGGCCCCTGTTGTGTGTGGCATTTGGGTGGGATTCTTCATTGGTCTTTATCTCAGCCTGTGGCAGGTCCTGGGCACTTTTCTCAGTCACTTCTGATAACTATTCTCATTGTTGTGACTAAGGTCTTGTATTAACATCTTAATGAATTTCTTAACAGACTCTTTGTCTCCAGTCTCTGAGTGAATTGTAGGGTACAATGCCCTGAATCTGAAAGCCCCTCTGTCTCTAATCCACAACTACTCCCACCATCTTATAAAAATAGCCAATTCCCTTTCCCCATGGCTGGTGCTCTCCTTTAGTGGGCCAGACCACTTCAGAGTTCCAAATAAACACTTTGGATATTCAAAGCATTTTCTGGGTCACTACTTCCATGCTCCTGAACCCCCGCAATCTCCAAATCTTTGAGGTGGGATGGGGGGAGCCTAACAAGTAGGATGGAATGGTTCCCAGTGAAACCTCTTCTCAAGTTCTCCCATCCTGGAACAAAGGAACATTTGCACAGATTAAATTGCATTACAAATGAAAAAGAAATTAAATTCTTTGCTTTTCTAGGGTGTTGGAGAAAATTCCCTCATCTTTCACTAGGTTTTCTGGCAGATTAACATCAGAAAGATTAGTAGGAGGAGATACCACACTTAATGCCATAAGTATGGAGAATATGCATGGCTGTAAATTCTGAAGTCAATGAGACAGGCAGATTTATATTTTATATTGGGGATTGAGAGAGGGGCGTCCTGGAGAGAGGAGAGGATCTCTTCGTGAGGGGATGACTTTATATGGCAAAGCCTTTAGATGTTTCCCCTGTCTCAAGATAGGTTCCTTTGGTGAAAAGGTTATTTTTGGAGAGAACTATATCTAGGTCATCTTTATTATTCACAGTAATAGCAACGGTTTCTCTAGTTGGGAGGCCTCAGTTAACCTTTATCTCCACAAACCAAGGTGGCATGTCTTGAACAGAGTCTGCTCTGGACAGCTTGGAAAATAAGTCTTTCTGAACATTTTGGGTAGACAATCCCACAGACCCCTTGAGAGTTGAGATTCATGCCTGCTACACATAAATCTTGGTTTGAGCTTCCACAGAGGTAAATTCTGAGAAAACAGTCTGGAGACAGTACCACAATACTTCTTCCAGAAAGAAAACTGCCCTTATGACACCTAGATTTTAGTCTATAAGATTCATTTCTGAATTCCAGAACTCTAGGATAATAAATTAGGAAATAATTACCACTAGAAGCTTTCAGTGTGCTTGCGTGTGTGTGTGTGTGTGTGTGTGTGTGTGTGTGTGTGTGTGTGTGTGTGTGTGTGAAACTTGTGGCCATCTCCAGTGTCACCATGGATAGAGAAGCAACTTAACCTCTCTACCTAGGTCTCCCCATATATAAAATGAATGCTGTAATGGAAGCCCCCTGCAATATTGTGATTTTATAAGAGCATATATTTGGTCATGCAGATCATATATGTGTAGTAATTCAGGGCATATATATTTGGTTGTTATCCAGTTTCCCTTCTACATCTCTCCAAAGCCTTGGAATTTGATTTGTTGAGAGTGATAATGGTGTCTCTTCTTATGTTAATGAGGGGCTTAGGGGTGGAGGAAGCAGATAAAGATGGAGGCTGGTTGCCTGGAAAACCAGCCATGTGATTAGAGATTGAGATGGCAGCCCCAAGTGGCTGCCCCACCTCTGAGGAGCAAAGAAGAGTTGGCAGCAGAATCAATTGCAATGGCCAATAATTTAATCGCCTGCCTTAGTAATGAAGTAGCTATAGCATCACCAAAGGGCATGGGTTAGCAACCTTCATGGTTGATGAACATGTGGAGATTTGGAGAGAAGAGGCACCTGGAGAGGGCAAGGGATCCCAGACCCTTCCCTCTGCATCTCGTTCATCTGGCTCTTACTAAGTTATATCCTTTAATTTATCTTTTTAAAGTAAAGGTGAAAGTAGGAATGAAGGCGAGTAGGCAGGAAGAGAGGAGAAGGAAGCATTTCTCTATTTTATTTAGTTCTTTATCTTGCTTGCTCTCCCCAGTCCTGGGTCTCAAACCTGTGTCCTTGGGATGTGTGTGGATTAGGTCTGGAAGCCTTATCTGCTGGATCACCCTTGGGATGATGTGGACTGCAATTAGGTGGGACCATGCAATTAGGGACTGCAATTAGGCGCACCATGTTATATGCTCTTTCATAAGAAACCAGCCATCTAGTAAGTAAAATGTTTCCTGAGTTCCGTAGGCCATTCTAGCCAATTGCTTGACCATGAGGAGGGGATCCTGAGAAGCAACGATAGATAATCCGTTGGTCAAGAGTACAGGCAACTGCTTGGGCTTTTGATTGGCATCTGAAGTGGAGCACAGTCTTGGGAGACTCAATTCTTCGCCTGTGGAATCTGATACTATCCCTGGGCAGAGAGTGTCAGAATTGAGCTGAATTCTCAGACATCCTGCTGGTGTCTGAGATTGTTCGTTGGTGTGGGAAATCCTCTCCACATTGCAATTGAATCCAGCAACCCTATTCACCTGTAGGGCATCATGGAGAGGAATAAATGCATTTGGTGAACTAATGCACTTAGTTCGATGCTTGGCATTCAGTGAGGATATGATATGTGTGGCCTATCATTATTGATTCTTATTACTTGAAGACAAGTGCATAAGCTCAATGATGAAAGGTGACACTTAGCCTCTGTGTGGGGGACATATGAGAGTGCTGGAGCCCGTGGCGAGATGTGTGTTCAGGCCTTACGCAACAGGGAAAGTCATTACCCAACCTTTGTTGTCATACCTTCCAGCTTTTGAAGAAAATCCCCAAATCAGGAATTTCCCCTGTACAAACTTTCATAATGTCTAAATATTAGCTATTAATTTCCATTGATAAAACACAGCCAGTGGCTAGATGTGTTCTATAGATGCTAGGTCACCATTGATGTGATAACTGAAAAGAATCTGAAATTTGGCACAACTGATGACAGTAGCACTTAGATCCGCTGCCTCCCACCTAATTGCAGTCCACGTCATCCCAAGGGCACAAGTTCATGTCCTGGGATCAGCAGGGGAAAAACCAAATTGTACAGTTAAAATAAAAACAAATAAAAATGCTTCTTCCTCCTCCCTCTTCCTGTCTGCTTGCCTACCTGCCTTCATTCCTGCCTGAGCCTTTCCTTTAAAAAAAAAAAAAAAGAAACCTGAAATTTAAATGCATATGAGATTATACCTAAGCTTACAAAAAGAATATCTACTAAGGATTAAAGAGCTGTATGAACCAAGCTCTGGAAAAATACTTAGAAGCACACCTGTGACTCACATGACTAAGTTATGGGATACAGAAGCCCCAAGCTCCTGGGTTCAAGACTCAAAGCCAGATGAGGGGAATATTTCAAGGTTCAAGTCATTTCATCCCATAGTAACTGATGCAGGGACAGCATATGTTTGGGAATTGCAGGGCAGTAGGCAGATGTATGAATCCTGGTCTAACTGACAAAACCTGAAAGAGACCCCAGGGGGATCTCAACTTAGCAGCCCTACATCTAGGACACACCCTTGGATGCTTATGCTGTTTTTCTCCAGGTAACTTGGACATACCCAAAGCCCCTAATCCTCATATATATACAGAATCCATCTTGCCTGTGTGAGAGGCAGGCAGCTTAGGTCCTGCATATGCACATGTGTGTATTCTCTTGATGTAAACTCTACTAGTTATTTCTGCTTTTAATAAACTCTTATTACTTGAAGACAAGTGCGTAAGCTCAATGATGAAAGGTGACACTTAGCCTCTGTGTGGGGGACATATGAGAGTGCTGGAGCCCGTGGCGAGATGTGTGTTCAGGCCTTACGCAACAGGGAAAGTCATTACCCAACCTTTGTTGTCATACCCTCCAGCTTTTGAAGAAAATCCCCAAATCAGGAATTTCCCCTGTACAGATTTTCATAATGTCTAAATATTAGCTATTAATTTCCATTGATAAAACACAGCCAGTGGCTAGATGTGTTCTACAGATGCTAGGTCACCTTTGATGTGATAACTGAAAAGAATCTGAAATTTGGTACAACTGATGACAGTAGCACTTACAGATGAGGAAGCTGTATGTTCCTGCCCACTGAACGTCTCCACAAATTCATTTGGGACGAACCCAACATCTCATCAGCACGTCTCAGTTCCCTCCCCACCACATCAGGAACCAGATTAATTATGCATCCTATCTTACAGATGAGGAAACTGAAGTCCAGAGTTGCTGAGGATGAACCCCAAGATCACCCAACTGGGAAATGGCAGGGCTGGACCTTGACTGAACCCAAGAGACCTGGCTCTAGTGTCAAATTCATTCTGTTTCTCAAAGACAATGCATCTCTGTATTTAAATGCAGATCTGTCAAAGGACTATAGCCTCAGAGTGGGAAATGAATGAGTGGCTCCATCATTATCTTTACTTTTACCACTTCTAAGTCTTGGCAAGAGATGACGAGAAGGATCAAATCTTTTTTGCCCAGAACTCGGGGAAGGGTCTTGAGGAAGAACTGATTAGATGTGGGGATGGGAGGATGAACTCTGAAGACACTGGAGCACAAAAGGTAAAAGAGGAAATCAAGCAGATAAATTTCTCAGAAGTTGTAAAGTAGGTTGTGGCCTGGGCTAGGGGCTTCCTGCCCCTGTACTTTATCTGAAATCTGTTGGAGATGAAGCTCTGCTGCCCCAGCCTCTACCCCTGCAGAGTTCTCTCTGTCTTCTCTCTCCCTCTTCACGCTCTGACTTTCCCTTCCTTCCCTTTCCATCTTCCACCTCCTCCCTCCTCCTGACCCACCCCCTTTCTTTCTCTTCCTCCTCAAGGTTAGCAGGCTCCTCCCAGGAATGATCTTTGGAGACTTGATTTAGCAAGAGGTTCCATCCCCAGGAGGAAGTTGGTGGCTGCTCGTGGCTTTTACACATGCACCGTCCTCACCCACTTTTGTTCTCATCAAAGTCATGGAAACAGAAAGACAGTGACAGAGTAAAGGAAATTCCAGTGGGGACTGGGCTTGGGTATTTGGGGTTGTCCCACCACCCACGAGCCTAGAGAGGACAAAAGATGTGAAATTTCACACCTTTTATGGAGGCAGAGGGGAGCCCCCCACATCTCTGCCTCAGTCTATCTGGAACTTAGCAGTGACCATATCTTCTGCTCAGACTGTGTATATAAAGTTGTGACTTGTTTGAGATGCCAGGCATGTGAAAGTGCCCATAAATATCATCTTAATATCTCTAAATCGCTTTTGCTTATATGTGAACTAAGCTTTAATGTGTGCTAGGCATCAATACCAAACCTTTTTCCCCCATGCCTGATCTGATTTCCTCTGTACGATAAATCTAGGAGGTGAGGACTGCTACCTCCCATTTTACAGATGAGCAAATGGAGGCACTAAGAGGTGATGGGACTTGCTGAAGGTCACACAGCCAGTAAGTGGCAGAGTAGAACTGAAACCCCATGTCATCTGATTACAAAGTGTATTTCCTTCACTCCTGATAGAAATGACAACACCAAAATCAATAATAATGATAATTATTATTCTGTAGGGTCTGAGCTCTCATTCGGGAGTTCTGAGAATTAAGTCTTCCCTCCAATGGAATTAGGCGAAAGCTCATTTTCATAAATGATTTGATTTTGCATGCATATCATTATCTGTTCTGCCCACCTGGAGTTCCCACCTGCTTCACCTCTCCAGCCTGTCACTCTCTCTCCTGGGTCTCTGCAATAAAGGTGTGTGGAAGGATGTAGCCTTGACCCTTGACTTTCTCAGGAATCATGAGTTTGAAAGAAAAGGCATCGGAGACCTGGATTTCAAACTCTGTTTCCCTCTCAAGCTTCTTGCGTGGAGTTGAATCAGTTAGATTCAAGTTTGGCATCCATATCATGACCTCTGTGCATTGTCACGTCTCTTCCTCTGCCCGGATGAGCCACTGTCCCCTAAGAACTAGACAGAACCAGGAGCAACACTGACCATTTATTTCTAGCACCAGCGGTCCAGGGACCCAGGGTAATGGACTAAATCTGGTTCTCACCCCCAGACTGTGTTTGTCTTGGCTGGGAGGGAGGAGACTCAGGCAGCGCGTGTGTGTGTGTGTGTGTGTGTGTGTGTGTGTGTGTGTGTGTGTGTGTGACTGACCCTGCACGTGTGATGAGTCTGACCATGAGTTGGCATGTGGAAATCGATGTGATGAGTGTGGGATTCCACGTGTCACGCCTGGGTGTGGATGACAGTGGTGTGAAGGTGACTTGTGTGTGATTATGTCATATGCTGTTGTCCTGCAGTGTGTGGCCAAGTGTAAGGCTGGTTCGCGTGCTGTTGTTGAGAGTCTGGTGCTGTGTGTGAGCCTGTGACTGTGGAGCTGTATGAGAGAATCTCTAGGATGCTTATGTATAACTCTATACTCTCATTTTATCCTTCCTTTCTTCTCTCTCTCCTCTTCTCTCACTCCCTCTTCCCCCCTTCTTTCAATCTCTCTGTTTTCTCTCTCTCCATCCTCCTCCTCCTTTCCTCTCTCTCCCTCCTCCCCCCACCCCTTCTCTGTCTCGGAAAGGCACAGGAAGGAATGAAGGCGAGCAGGCAGGTAGGAGGAGAGAGGAGGAAGACGCATTTTATTTTATTTGTATTTAGTTCACATTGGCTGCCTCCGCAGAATCCAGGACGGGATGTATGTGGACTGCGCTCCTTCTAGAGGTGTCAGATCTAACCACTACTCCACCAGGGTGTTCCATTCCTTCCTTCAGTCTCTTTCTCCTTCTCTCTTTTCTCCCTTTTTTCCAATCTCTTCTCTCTCTATGTCCTCTTTCTTCCTCCCTCTCTTTCTTCCTTCTGTTAATCTCTCTCCCCTTGTCTTGATTTTTCCTTCCTCACTCCTTTTAATCTTTGTGTTCTGTCTCTCCATACTCCTCCTTCTCCTCCTCCTCATTCTTCTTCTCCTCTTTCTTCTTCTCCATCTTTTTCTCCTCCTCCGTCTCTGTCTCTCTCTGTCTCTCTCTCTCTGTGTGTCTCTCTCTCCCTCCAAACATTTCCAAAGTGCTGCTGTGTGCTCTCCTGGGGTGCCAACAGCTGGGCTGTGACCCTCACCATGCTGGGGACATGGCCTGTGTTGGGTGGTTGACCATCTATTAGAATTCCAGATCCAACCTTGTGCAAATAGGCAGACCCCACAAAGCTGCCCGCGGCCCTGGCTAACTCAGAGCTCAGCATTCACCAGCAGAGCCCTGTGCCTCTCTCTGAGCATAACCTTTCAAGGCCAGGCGGAGACGTGGCCACAAGGCTGTGGGTGGGACCCGAGAGTGTGACAAAGATCGTGGGTGGGGCTGGTCTCTTTGCAGAGATGAATGCCAGGGACATATGTCCACCCGCCCCCTGCCCACACCTGTGACAGCTATAAGGTTGATGGCTTTTCCTCTTCCCCGTCAAGTCCCTGAACCCCCAAGTCCTACTTCCTCTGGGTCGCAAACATAAATACCCACCCCTCACCCCTGATTTCTGAAGGTCACACAGCGCCGTTCTAGACCCTCAGCTTCCAAGAGTCTGTCTTTAGGAGCGATGTCCTTGGCGGGGTCCACAGTCCCCTCCGCTTCTCCAGAGGTGCCTGCTGGGTCTCCAGTCGCCGGGGATGGCTGAGTTCTCGGCCCTGCTGGGGTCCACCGCAGGTGTCCAGCAGGTGTGCAGTTCGGTCGGGTGTCCCGGGGCGCGCTTCCAAGGTGCGCGCATGTTCAGTTTTCTTTCGCCCTCGCCCCGAGATGTCCGTCGGGTCCCCATCTGCTGTACCACCACTCCTCCCTTCACACCATGAATGCCCCGAAGTAGGACCGGATGCCGTCTTGAAGTCGAATGAGCCGGTCATCCATCAGGCGGACCACCACTTGCTCCCCTGCATCCAGGTAAGCCACGCCCCCCAGGAAGCTGTTATCCCACCAGACGTGGGAGCTGGCCCCTCGGCCACAGACGGACTGCCGGCTGGCCAGAAACTCTATCTCCTCGGGGTAGCGCGGCGTGCGGATGTAGATCCCATGGACCACCGACAGGTCACTTCGGGGACAGCCCACCCGGCCCAGCTGCACCTTGGAGTAGACATAATAGTTGCCAGACTGAGCGACCACCAGCGCTCCGTCATGGTAGCTGAGGCCCCTCAGAAAGGCCATGCCCCGCCTTGACTCCCATAGCAGGGGACCCCCGACATGCCTCAGGCTGGAGTTGGCCCCTGGAGGAGGGAGAAAAGGAGGCTGGTTAGACCCGCCCCGCCCGCCAGCCGTGGGACCCCAGAGAACGACCACCCACCTCTGCAACGCCCATCCCTCTCTGGAGCTGTTTTGAGGGCGCGCGTGCAAACTGGCTTGGGGTAACAGCGTGCAGGGGCACTGCCAGGATTCTGGACCACCCCCAGAAAGTGGAAATACTGTAGCTTTCATTTTTGAAGTCTCCAAACGCAGTGAAAGTCAACTAGGAGTCAGCACCATCAGTCACAAGGCTAGAGATGCTCAAATGTGTCCCAAATGTCAACAGACGAAGTGAAACGCCTGTCCTTGATGGATGACTTAGAAAGACTTTGTTTGGGGTGTGTCCTGGTGGAGGAGGGGTTGGGTCCGCTGCCTTCAGCAGAGCGACATCACATATGTCCCAGGGACCTGGGTTTGTGTGCCGGTATTGGAGGGAAGCACCAAGTGAATCACTAAACAAAAGTAAAATTAAAATGCTTCCTCTCTCTCCTCCTGCCTGCCTGCTCACCTTCATTCCTGCCTGCACCTGTCCTTAAATTAAAAAAAAAAATTCCTTTCCAATGGTTTGAACAGTGTTTCAAAACATAAATTAATTCCTAAGTCCCCTTATCCAGCAGATCTTTATTTAGAATCAGTCTGTCAGTAAAAAGCCCTAATTGCGTTCCTTCATCTTACCCTCTCTGGGCCAGTGGGAGAAACTGAAACGCAGAGTGATGAAGTGACCTGTCAAAACGATCAAAACCTGTGAGGGGCAGAACAGCCCTGGTCTCCTAACTACTGTGTGCCTCAGTTTCCCTCTTGGTAAAATGAAGACATGAACAGCCCATGCTTAGGATTTTTTTTTAAAGGAAAGGTGCAGGCAAGAATGAAGGCGAGCAGACAGGCAGGCAGAGAGGAGGAGGAGGAAGCATTTCATTTATTTTATTGAGTTGTTCATCTTGGTTGTTCTCCCAGCCTAGGACATGAGCCTGGGTCTTTAGGACTGAGGTGGACTGCATTCAGCCAGAGACAGCAGACATAACTACTACTCCACCAGGAAGCCCTGCTTAGGGTTTAATAAATTAACATGGTTGGAGTGCATTACAGTGTGACAGACACACTGATCTCCCTATAAGGGTTTCATCAACAAATACAACAGCAGGCGTGCCCTGGTGGAGTAGCAGTTAAGTCAACAACCTCCAAAGAAGCACAGACCACTTCCCGCTGGATTCAAGTTCGGGGTCCAGAGGAAACAAGCAATGTGAACCACTGAATAAAAATAAAATAACCCGCTTCTTCCTCCTCTCTCTTCATGCCTGCCTGCCTGCTTGCCTTCATGCCTGCCTGAACCTTTCTTGTGAAAAAAAAATATATATACAAGAACATGGACCTATCAGCACATGCTCAGCAACTCTGAATAAGCATCCCGAACCCCTCCTCCCCACGTCAGGAACCGGGGTCCCCCTCACCTGTCAGGTGTGCTGCTGGGTTCTCCCGGAAAGGCCTTGGCTCTGGGGAGAGAAGGTCAGAGGGAGAGATGAGGATCATCTTCTCAAGGGTCATCAAGCACAACACCCTCCCTTTCCGGAGAGACCCAAACTTCTCCTTCTCAGGCCCGGGGGCGGGGCACCTCTGGGGTTTGGTTGTGCAAAATGGCATTGGGCAATGCGTCCAGGGGGGTGAGGGCAGCGTGGGAACCATCCCGCCCCCACCGCGGGCACTGGGTCCCCCACTCACTTTGTATCGTCTTTTCCCAGGACGCTGTCTCTTGCTCCTGAAATGCACAAGGTCTCGTGGTGAGGACGTCGCTCACCCCTCGGGCTTTGTGATACACTAACCCCAAGAGAAACTCCGCCGGCAGGTGTTGTGGACCCAGGCCCCCGTGTACAGCCTCCTAACCATCTCTCAATGGACAGGGTGACGTGGTGGAGGGCAGGGTGTGTGGACATTTATCTGAGGAATGGGGAACCTGCACCTATGGGGCACCTGCCCATAGGAGTTTATTTTAAATTTGTAAATCCAAGTGACTGCAATAAAATACTGAAAAAGTAGGGCTCTTACTTCCTAGCCTTCAGACTCTCTCAGTGAGGGGCTGTGGAAGGCCACGGAGCTTGAGAGAGCTTTTAAAGATGTCTGGTCTCAGCAGCACACAGCAGAGAGGACCCATTTCATACCTGAGGACTTTTCCTAGATATTGTCTGAGCTTGGAAAGACAGCAACAGAAACAGTCACTGATGTTATTATCCTGAGAAGCTAATGGGAAAGGACACCCAGCGCCTCCTAGTCATGAGAGAGACAGACGGGGCTCCCATCTCCTCAAGCTTACTCTCCTCGCCCTAAATCAAAATAAGGGGGCAGGGTCAAAAGTCACATAATATCGGTCAATTTGCTGTCATGTACATCTGAAAACGAGCTAATGTTCAAGTGCAGAATTCCTTCAATGAAATCAGCGCTTTTAAAAAGTCACCTGAAAACAAGGGTGGCTCCCCTGGACGGGAGTCCATCGGTGGGCTACAATCCTGCAAACACATGACCTATCTCGAAGGCCACTTATATTCATGACAGAGAAGAAGAATGAGATGGGGACATGCTATCTAAACACATTCCAGGTACGTTTTCTACCAAAAGGGGTAGAAAAAAAAACAAAAGAGCACCCACTGAGGACTTAGTTTATTCAGATACGGAAGATGCACATGGGTGTTGGTACATGCATGTATGATGTGGGTCTGTCAAGAAACATCCAACAATCAAGAAACACAGGGCCACCCCCGGGGCTGTAGAAAGGCTGGATGTGGGCATATGAGCATGTGTTCAAAAGGACAGCAAAATGAATCCATGTGGTCTCATGGACAGGGTCATGTGGTCCCCAGCTTCAGACCCAAGGAGAAAAGACACAGAGACAGAGGACACTTTGGTCTTTTACACATAGACCAAGACCAGAGGACCATGACATGGGGTCCACAGACCCACGCACAGAGCCACAGAGGTGGTAGACAGACAGATGCACCAAGGCCAATGGAAAAGCGATGTCGAGAAGAGAGGCTTGCAGTCTGCACCGATGTGAGCCCAACAGCAGGGAGTCGGGTATGGCTGATCATCATCACAGGCCCTGAAACAGTTCTGCAAGGGACAGAGTACGGGCCTCTGCAAAGCACCTAGGCGACACTAAGAGACTAGATTTTCAGGGTTCCCGCCACGACAGGAAATGATACTCATGTGACTCCATAAATCTGTTGACCCAGATCCCACTGGCGATCTGCCTGCCACAGAAATACCTGCAGTGAGCACGCCGGGCATCTGAAACTGACATCTTTTGCTGCTGGGACCAGAGTCAGGCTGCCCCAGCAGGTATGACAGCACGACATGTCATACTGATTATTTTGAATTCAGGCATGTTGGGGAGATGGAAGATCCAAGACTGATATTTTGTCTACGGAGCCCCCTATAAACAAGACATCTCTGCTTGCCTGGGGGGTCCAAGACAATGCTACCTCTTTCTCAGTTCGTCTCAAGCTCTTTTACCCCAGACTCGGCTTGGCACCGTCTGTTTTCAATGCCTAGGCAGACGAACCCTATAAAATTGCTTTTTCTTTAAATTGCAAAATTCTGTTTTTCCTTCCAACAGATATCACCCTCTTTCTAAAGACGATGGATCCTCATGGGAATGACCCCCTCCCTCTCTGTCATTTAACGATCATATTTTCTCTTGCATCAATATTTAAAATGTTGTTTTGAGGTAGCTCTGATTTACAACAAAAGTTTTGGATGTGCAGATTCACTCTTCGTCAAAGATATAACACCTCATGCCTGCCCCCAAATTCCTCTCATTCCTCCGTCGCTGTCCACGGGATACCCCACTTCCACTTGCTCCTTCTTGTGCTCATGTAATGACTTCCCAGTCTATGAATCTAGAAAGGTAGAGGGAAACTAGCTTCCTCCCCAGCGAGGTCGATGACATCACAAGTGAAAAAGAAAGAGAAATGTCCGTTCCAATTGTTTGAATGACTATCAGTGGGCTGGTCACCGAGGCCTGTGCCCCCACCCAAGTCATCGTGTTGGAGTCTCTACCGTGTGACCTGTCTGACTTCCACCCCATTTTACAGATGAGGCAACTGAGGTTCAGAGACGTGAATAACTTGCCTTGGGCTGCTTTTAGCCCTTCCTGGGCCCCTATGAGGGTGCTTGGTCAGAGCAGAGGAGACCCACCCATCAGAGCCCCCCAGGTGCCACTCACCGGCAAGGGGGCGTCCATCTCTCCCAGACGCCAGTACAACTGAAGCAAAAACCAGCCCTGGATGGCCAGCCCAGACACCAGCAGCGTCAGCAGCATTCCTAGGCCCAGTCGGATGGCACTGCAGGGGTGTCTCCTTCGACTGGACCCCAACTTCCTGAACCGAATGTCTGTCTGTCCATCCACAACAAACACGGAAGGTCGCACGACTGTCTCCTCCATGCTTGATCACACGAGGGGCCAGGACACTGGGGCTGGGCTGACACACTGAGCCCTGGGGCCTGGAGGAAACCACGATTTCTCAACTGTCCTGAGCTCGCTAGCTGCAGAGATGTGCGCGGTGGCCCACTGGCCGCCTTTAAGACTGTGGTTCAGCTCCTCCCCTTCCCCTGCTCGCCCCTTCTTCCTGTCCGCCCCCTCCTCCCATCTCACTTTCACTCACATGGTCTCTTACAATTTCCAGAAACATCTGAAACTATGACTCAGGTGAGGATCTGAGAGAGAGGGCCCCGCTTTCTGGCCACTGCTTGCCTGGCAGCAAGAATGAATGAGTCCCGTGTCTTTAGCCGGGTGTGGCTCTGGGTTCCGGGGCCAAGGCCAGAACCAGAGAGACAAAAGTACCTCCTTAGATGGAGCTCCTATTCTAATCGGCTCCAGAGAGGAGCCTGGTCCATAGCAAAATAATATAGGATGCTTTGGCTGGTGATAAGAATAGTGATCACAGCAGGGTGGCATCTAGAACTCTGGGGAAATACTCACAGACTGAGCTGAATGCCAATATCCTAGAATGAATGCAGCATTGCAAACACAAGAAATCATAAAGTTATTATTTAAAAATAAATTAATTTAGAAGGAAAGAATTAAGCTCCTGTAAATGCCCCATTCTGCCACGAAGATATTTTGAGCCTCCGACCACAGAGAACAACTCTGAGGTTCGAGAGAGGTTCCTACTTTTCTCCCAACCCTTTTATCCCACCGGGATGGAAGAAGTTATCACCACTTTCTACCCTCTACCCCTCCCCTAATCAAGAAGTGGTCTTTGTCTGCTGCTGCCCTAGAGTGATGTCCTTCCAGTGAGCCCGATGGGTTAGCAGTGAGAGCCACACGCAGCCCACGGCCCCGGGTTTGCCGCTGGGCTGGCGGTGGGAGCATCAGATGAAAAGCTAAATAAGATAAATAAGTGCTTAAAAAAAAAAAAAAAAGAGCGGAGTAAAGGAGTGGACTGTGTGTGTGTGATTTGTGGGTTGGGTGTGTATATGTGTACATGTGTGTGAGTGTGTCTGGGTCTCTGCAGGTGCACACATGAGCACGCATGTGCAATGCACACAGGTGTCTGTGTAGGTGTGTGTCTGAGCAGTTTGCACGATGTGTGTGACTGAATGCACACCTGTGCACACCTAGTATGTGTGCATGTGAGCAAACGCATACATGTGTGGTGTGTGGAAGAACATGAGTACACATATGAACACGTATGTGTTCACATCTGCCAGCCATCACATGAGCACATCTGCATGGATGCGAATCGCTTCTGTACAGGTGCATGGCAGTACATGCCGATGTATGTTTGCATGCGTGCCAGTTACATATGTGCTCATGTGTGATCATGTGTACGTGTGCATGTGTGTATACCTGTAGAAACGAGGGCATGCTTTTTTTTTAAAGGCAAGATTCAGGCAGGAATGAAGGCGGGCAGGCAGGAGGAAGAGAGAGGAGGAAGAAGCACTTTAATTTTATTTGGTTGTTCACATGGGTTGTGCTCCCTGACCCTGGGTCTTGAACCTGGGACCTTGGAATATATTTGGAACTGTTCTCAGGGGTACTAGACTGCCAGGCCACCAGGGGACGCTGTCATGCATGCATGTTTTAACTGGAATTCCTGTTCAGGGCTGGAAGCTCTGTCCCCATGGTGAACCAAGCCCTGGGCCTGGGAGTCATCCCAGACTCCTCGCTGACTTCTTACTTTCCAGCAAGTCGTCTTCCTACAAGCTGTAAACCAGATCCTATTTCCAGCCACCTGTTTGCATCCTCACCGCTAACACCCTAGCTGAGTGCTATGGAATGCATGTATGTGCTCTGCCTCAAATCACTGTTGAAACACTAATCCCTACAGCTGGGGGCTAGAGCCTCTGGGAGGTGATTAGGTCATCAGAGTAGAGCCCTCCTGAAGTTTTGTCCTTTTCCGATGAGACATAAAAGATATTCTCTCTCTTCTTTGCCACAACATCTCTAAGCCAAGAGGAGAGGCATAGCCAGAAACCAGCCACGCCGGCATCTTCATCACAAATTTCCAGCCCCCAGACCTGTGGAAAGCAGCTGTCTAATGCAGAAGACACTCAACTCAAGGTCTCTCTTTAGAGCAGCCTGAAAGGATGGCGGCACTAAGGCACCCATCGCTTATTGCTCAGATTGCTGCAGTAGCTTTTCAGCCAGAAGTCCTTCCTCCTTACAATGTGTGCTCTAATCTCTAGGTAACGTGACTTCCTTTATTTGTTCATATGTTCTTCTATTGCTTTAACTAATAAAGAAGTAGAAGAATAGGATGAATCCATAAAGAAGTGGAAAAATAAAAGAATAATAATCATGGGGAATTTATGAAGGAGATAAGAGGCAGGTAGAGAGGACATTCTGTGAAACTTTCCAGAGGTCTGTGCAGTGGTCTATGGAGCCAATTTTTCCCGCCAGGGGTCAGTGCAGGGTCCATTGTGTTGATTGTCTCAGGAGAAATGAAAGGATTTGGGTTCCCAGGAGATACCACCCATTCAGTTATGTACCCTCTTTGCTGAGTTTGAAAAGTGCTGATTCCCTTTCACTTGCCTTCATCACTCCCAGACCCTTTTGTCTGGGTGCTGAGATTGGCAGGTGCCATATTGGAGTCACTGTCACACTGGAGGATGCCATCTTGGAACAGGGTCAGAGGTCAAAATGCCCGCCATCTTCCACCATCTGGAGGATGCCACCTTGGAACAGAGTCAGAGGTCAAAATGCCCGCTCTCTTCCACCATTTGGAGGATGCCATCTTGGAACAGGGTCAGAGGTCAAAATACCCGCCCTCTTCTCCCATCAGCAGTCTGGCTGCCAACAGCATTACGGTTTGTCCTCCTGGTTACTCCTGGCACTCATAGCTACTAGGTCAGCAATCCCCTGAGAAAGCAGCAAGCAGACCAAACCTGAAATCTCAGCATAGGCAGCTGAGAGCTTTCCTTCAAAGCTCATTTGGTTGAGCTTCTAGCTCTGCTGTGGTAGCTTTCTCAGGCAGGATCACGAATGAGACTCCAGCAATGTGAGAAACAGCAGTTCCTCCCCTGCCTGGGGCTGCTGCTGACCTGCCTGCTTACCCACAAACTAAAGCCTCCAGGATGTGGTACTAGAGTTCTGACCCCAGGGCTATACTCTGCAACTTGACATCCTTGCAGAAGATTATGACATCAGGAAAGGAAAAGAAAGAGTTTGAGCCTGTCTGTAGAGATAAGCACCAAGTACTACAACAAACAAAGAGACAGAGAAATGCCAGGATTTCTGTCTGGGAGAACCGGGGAGAAGGAAAGAGGCCATGAGAGAGTAAGAAAGACAAGAAACTAAGACAGAGTGAGAGCAGGGTGAAGGGGTGATCAGCTGCTAAGGCCTGTAACTCTGAGCATCTGACTCCTTACATGTTTATTGTCATTACACAAGGAAGTTGTTCTTTGAAAAAACACAAGATATAAATCAACTATTTTTACAATCATTGTCCACATAGCTGTGGTCACATAAAAGGCTGTATGTACAGTTAACCCAATGTCCTAGCTATATGGCTAACTTTTCACTTCCTGTTAAGTCATCGGATACCCCTCCAGCCAAGGTTTTCCTCGCTGGCGGGCACCTGGCATTCTAGGCACCAAGGTCTCTGATTACCAAGGCATTGATTTATCTAAACTAAGCTTTTCACTTATTGCTCCCCACATCTTCCCCCTTTTCATTTGCTGCTTGCAAGGAGCCAAGAGGAGACAGGAAATGGAAGTGCTGGTATTTCTGTCGGTGTTGTTGGCTGATTCGGTAGGCTGCATAGAATAATAAAAGAAGGATTAAGAATGGCCAGTAGAGTAATAAGAGTCCTGGCTACAGGTTTTCAAATGCTGCAAGGGGTTGAGAGCTGCCAGGCCATCTGCGATGCCAACCATCAAATCAGTTCCAGTGATCCATTCGTTTGTGGCAGAAAGTTTACGTGATTTGCTGCTGTAATTTTTGCACATCCGAGGTGAGCTTTTCCTGTCCCGTTAGGTGTTTTTTCACCCAGCCCCAGGTCTGCTGAGAGGCATTATACAGATGTGGAGTAATACAGAACTGTGTATAGTCCCAGTCACATTGAAGTCTCATCTGTAATTGCAGACTGGTAAGCTGGTCCCCGACAAGGAGGACGGCTTGCCCTAAATCTGCAACTTCAGCGACAAGCTGACTCACAATGTGTTTTTGAGAATTCCACAGCGCACTAGCATTAGCAGGCCACCGTGGGACAAAATGCACAGTCTGGATTCCTTGATGAAGGGCAGTTCCCGTCACAGCCGCAGTGGCAGTGACACTGATAATGCTAGTAATTGCTGCAGCGAGCAGCCCGAGAAACCCCTTAGAGCAGCCAAAAATTCTTGTGAGCACTTGCTGAACAGCGTATAAAGAGGCAGAGTCCTGCCAGGGTCGGGACATGTGCACTGGGAGCCATATACCTGTTTGCGCTTTTAAGATGTAGATGGACTCAGTGCTGTCCGTTGAGAGAAACTGAGGCATCAATGCATGTGCAAAATCTGCATTTGGAACATGTCACAGTTGAATTAGCTTGGTCGATGGTGGTGGGTCCTACAAGGAGAACAAATGGTAACTTGAGACAAGTTTGGGTAAAACGAGAAGGTTCCGACAAGCCGAGCCCTTAGGGCTCCAATCAATGACTATTCCGTAGGAATTATTAAGGAGAACTCACCCTTCCTTCCCTACACAGGGCTCCCATTGCACCCAGTCCAGGGCGTGGTTAACTATTTTGTTTTTGCTGACATGGAGCCCAGGGAGGTCTGGATAAATTAGTGTGACCTGTGCTGTTAAAGGCCCATACTGACAGCTGAGATGACCTCACAGGAGAGGTGGCATTTCTTTTTGTAGTTATCATCCAGGCTTGATGCTTCCTTTTAAGACAACAATTGTCATGACCAATGCAAACAGGGGACCCCTCAAACCCAACAGTGTAATTTTCTATTTTTTGGCCTTCCTCAGATGGTGCTGCTGGCCCATGAAAGTCATAAGGACCAGGGAGCTAACAAGTCTCATTTACGAATATCAATGCTGGCACATATCCCCAAGTAAGAATTCTGCTCAAAGGAGGGTTAGGAACATATGTCCAGTAATTATACTCGGTGGCCGATGATGAACTTACCACCATACCAACTACCGTGAGCGTGGCCAGGAAAAAGGATGTAGGTGTTTTTGGCGTTCTCTTAGCATTTAGGATGCTTTCTGCTTCCTGTGACATTTTCTTAAGTTGTCCCCAGTTAGGCGGTGTTGCCTGGCTCATTGTCGTTCTCTTCCAGCTGAAAGCCCTCATCTCCTCGTGGGAGGGTCCGCTTCCAGGTGGTTCCTCTCGCGATTCACGGCGAGGCTTCCGTCTCCGTGCAGGAAACACAAGCAAAACCTCACCCCATGTTTCAACCCATCCCTTTCTCCATTCTCCTAGCTCGTCCTCTTACCACACCAGACAGATTGATGTACGTCCCTAGGGGCATGAATACCACCCTCCCAGTGCCTCTCTGCGGGGGCTTGTGAATCTTCTTTCCTTAAATTTAAAAAATCTAAAGTAAAACATGCTTTAGCTAAATGTTTAAATGTTCCTCTGGAGACCTTCCCTTTCCTATTCCCCTTTTTTTGCTTTGGGAATTGCTGTTTCAGAGTCTGATTGACCCGCTCGACAATGGCCTGGCCCTGAGGACTATAAGGAATTTCAGTGACATGTCGGCTGTCATACTGGCTTAAAAATGCAGCGAAAGCCTGTGCAGTATATGCAGGGGCATTATCTGTTTTCAATTGTTTTGGAAGCCCCCTGATGGCAAAGCATTGCAGTAGATGGGTTTTCACATGAGGCACCGTCTCCCCGCATGGCAGCACTAGCCCACATGAAACCAGAGAACGTATCGCTAGTAACGCGCACTGCCCCTAGGTGGCCGCATTGTGGAAGGTGTGTGACATCCACTTGCCAGAGATCATTGGAGGTTAAGCCTCGGGGTTCACTCGGGCTGGGTAGGAAGGAGAGACACAAGGCCCACAATGGTGAATGCTATTGGTTGCTCGTGCCTTGGAGAAGTGAAATTTCTGTTGTAAACTTTTACTATTACAATGAGCAAGACTGCGCCAGTCAGAAGCCACCGAGATGTTCCCAACAAGCACCCGGTTGACATGTGCATTCCCTGCAGTGAGAGAACCTGGGAGACCGGTCTGAGATTGAATAAGAATAATAGCACAGGGATGGGCATGTGGACGGATAAGTGTTTGCAGCTGTAAAAATGGAATTGAGAGTTCATCTGTTTCTGCTCTAATGAAACCAGTCTCAATGTTTCCAACAGCACTGACAACATATTGAGAATCTGAGACGATATTTACAGGTTGAGGGACATGGTCAAGAACTCCCGTGATGGCAGCCAGCTCCACTCGCTGCACAGATGAAAGTCCTGTGCCCCAAACCTTTGCTGCAGCGCCCCAATACGCTGCCTGCCGCTGCTGCTGCCATCGGGGAAATATGTTCAAGCTGATGGCAGTGGCTGGCGAGATACCTTTCTTGGTAAAATCCACTTAGTTAATTTTAAAAAGCTGAAGGAGTTTATTCGGTGGGTGATGATGATCAAAGGTTCCGATATAACCAGCAACACTTGTTTGCCAGTCCAGGCAATTCTGGAAAGCCTCTTGAATTTGCAATTTAGTCTGTGGCAGAAAGATTTTTTTCAGATCGGCGGCTATGAGCTGATAGAAACTTTGCTGACCGTAAAACACCCCAAGACTGAGCTTTTCAAGGTAAGTTTGCAATTTTTTTTGTTTGCTGGTTAGGTAAGAATACCCATTCGATAATTTTTTCCTTTTGAGTCAATACTCCTGTAGGGGAGTGAAGGGTGGGAAACACTGACAATCGACACAGGAGGGCAGGGTCAGCTCGGTGGAGCTGGGCTTGATGAGTCTGCTGCTCAGTGAGGTCTAACTCGCCTTTCGCGTCTGGAGGAGTTAGGACTCCAGGGCTGGTGAGATCTGTGTCGCCCTGCAAAGTATCAAGCACATTACTGAGCAAGTAAGGAGGAATTCCCAGGGCTGGGCGGAGCCAAGTTATATCTCCCAACAATTTTTGAAAATCATTTAAAGACCGTAAACGGTCTTGTCTTCATTGGACTTTGGAGGGGATAATGCTTTCACTTTCTGTTCGGGCACCAAAGTATTGAAATGGTGTGAAGGTGTGAACTTTTTCAGGGGGGATGCATAGACCGGACTTAGGGAGCAAATCCCGTAAGGTGTGAAAGGCATCCTGCAATAGCTGGTCTGACGCCGCGACAGAAGTGTGTCATCTGTATAACAGATGATGTGACCTCCAGGTGCTGAAGGTGAACTGGCTTGAAAGCTGCAGCTATGTACCACTCACAGATTGTGGGGCTGTTAGTCATTCCTTGTGGCAAAACTTTCCACTGGAACCTAGCGGAGGGTTGAGCCCGATTTTTAATTGGAATGGTGAAAGCAAAGCATTCCTTATTTGGAGGACTTGAAGGCATAGTAAAAAAAAAACCCAATATTTCAAATCTATAATAAGAATAGGCCGGTGAGGCGGTAAGAGGGTCGGGGAAGGGACCCCAGGCTGCAATGGTCCCATAGGGCTCTGTTACCGCATTTATTCATCTCAGGTCAGTTAGCAGTCTCCATTTCCCAGTTTTCTTTTTTATGACAAAGACTGGAGAATTCCATGGACTAGTAGAGGATTCTGTGTGTCCTGCTAAAAGCTGTTTCCGTACTAGATGTTCAAGGGCGTCCAGTTTTTCCTGAGTGAGGGGCCACTGTTCCATCCAGATGGGGTTGTTTGTTTTCCATTTTAATGGCAGAGGATGCAGACGCTCAAGAGTAGCTGCATTTCATGCTGCTTGGGCCTGGGCTTCATCTTGCCACCAAGTCTGAAGCTGCAAGTCGTCACCAGGGGACAGACACGCTCAACCAATCTGACTGTAGTCATGAGGCACAAAGTGCGCACTTTCCACCAGTCCTGACAGCAATCCAACCAAGTAAGGAGAATTGACACCGGGCCTCATGACAGCCTGTTTCAAATCCTTCCGAGTCTTAAAAGACACAGGCTCAAAATCAAGATGATGACCCCCCCCTCCCCACAAGGAAATTCTTCATAGCAATAGGAGCAATCATGACAGGCCAAAGAAAAGATTCTGGGTCACCAGAAGCCCTTGCCACTTGAATGCTCTTTTCTATGGTAGTGAGAGCAAGGGAGCATGGTCTTCTCTGGCCATCCTGGGGCAGATGGCGGTGGAGACTCAGTAAATGGGGAGCAATCATAAATTCCTTCCTTCCTTCCCTAAGAGTGCTTATTTTCAGATGTGCCTTGATAGTACAACTATTATCCCAGTGGCTGAGATATAGGCCATTTAAAGCCCAAGGACCAGGATTTGAGACCCAGAGCCAGAGGAACAATCCAAAAGAAAGTCCTTCCTCATCTGAAAAAATAGCCCCTTCCTTCTCTGTCTTCTTAAGAAAAGAGAAATAAAGGTTTCAAATGAGATAAGAGAAGCTAGCAGAAAGAGCTCTTTCTATCACAACACAAAAGATTTTACATTCTTCTCAAGTGTACATGGAACATTATCAAGGATAGTCCCTATCCTGGGACACAGTACAAGTCTCAGTTTCAATTTATCAAGATCGAAATGACAGAAAGTTTCTTCTCTGCCCACAAGGATGAGAAACTAGAAATAAACCAAAGATGTGATGATTAAGAAACATGTTTCTGAATAATTCCTGGATCAACGAGGAAATGAAAAGTGAAATTTAAAATGATCTGGAGACAAATGAAAATGAAGAGGAAAAACTCCCAGAGCATGCCGGATGTAGCAAAACCAGTTCCAGTAGGAAAGGTTATGGTGATAAAAGCTCACATCAAAAATGGAGACATCTCAAATTAAATCTCTAACTGCATACCTGCAGGAAATAGAGGAAGAACTATTGAAACCAAAAAAATCAGTAGAAGGAAGTAAATAATAAAAATTAGAGCATAAATAAATGAAATGGAGAATGGAAAGATTATTCAAAAGATCAATGAAACCAAGGTCTGGTTCTTTGAAAAAGTAAACAACATTGATAGACCTTTAGCCAGACTCATGAAAAAAAAAGAGAAAACCCTAATAACAGAAATCAGAAAGGAAATGGAAGAGTTATAACAAATTATATCACAAATATATAAAGGATCATAAGAGACATCAACAAACACTTGTATGCCAACACATTTATTACTCTTGAAGAAATGGACAGATTTTTAGAATCCTACGACCTTTCCAAACTGAATCAGGAAGACATAAGTAACTTGAACAGATCAATGACAAGTGTAGAAATGAATACTCAAAAGTCTTGCTAAAAATAAGAGTCCAAGACATGATAGCTTCACCATCAAATTCCATCAAACGTTAAAAAAAGATCTAACTGCTACCCTCCCTCATTAAACTTCTTCCACACTCTTCCGCAAAAAGAGGAGAGATAACTCCAAAATAGAGTACAGGAAGCTGATTCCAAAATCAGACGAGGACAGCATCAAAAAGAAAACTGCAGATAACCGATTACATATAACTGATGAATATAGATGAAAAATTCTCAATGAAAGCTTGGAAACCAAATGCAACAGCACATTACAAAATTATACATTATGACCAAGTGGGATTTCTTCCAGGGATGCCTCACTAGTTCAATACATGTAAATCAATCAATGTAATGCACCACCTCAAACAAAGGGGATATTAAAAATCACATAATCATAGATACAGAAAAAGAATTTAGCAAGATTCAACACATATTAGTGATGAAAACTCTTCCTGAAATGGAAATAGAAGGTACATAACTCAACTTGATAAATGTCAATTATGACAAACCCACAAGCTCACATCATACTCAATGTCCAAAAACTGAAAAAATTTCCCCTAAAATCTGGAAAAGACAAGGATGCCCACTCTCACCATTGCTATTCAACATAATTCTCAAGTCCCGGCCACAGCAATAAGGCAAGAAAAGAACATTAAAGGAATCCAAATTGAAAAGGAAAATAATAAAGCCATCATTATTTTCACAGGACATACTAAATCTAAAAACCCCTGAATACAAAAAGCGATTAGAAACAATAAATGAACACAGTAAAATGTCACTATAAAAAAATCGACCTATGGTGTGCCCAGATGGAGTAAGTGGTTAGGTCTGATGCCTCCACCTGAGCACAGTCCATGTGCATCCCAAGGACCCGGGTTCCATCCCAGGGCCAGGGGAACAAACAGAATGCACAACTAAGTAAAAATAAAGGACTATTCTCTCTTCCTGCCTGCCCACCTACTAGAATACATTCCTGCCTTCACTTTTCCCTTACCATGTAAATAGGCACACCCTGGTGGAGCAGTGTTCAGGTCAGTTGCCTCTGAAGGAGCAAGCTACGTACCCCTGGGTTCGAATCCTGGACCTGTGTGCTGGGAAAAACAAGCAGCGTGAACAACTGCATACCAATAAAATAAAGACGCTTTCTCCTCCTCTCTCTACCTGCTTGCCTGCTGGCCTTCATTCTCCCTGGCACCTTTCCTTTAATTTTTTTTTAATAAATAAATAATATCAATACACAGAAGTCGGTAGCATTTCTAGATGCAAACATTGAACTAAAGGAAAGAAATAAGGAGAGAAAGCCTATTCCCATTCCATTGCTCATGGACTAGGAGAATTAACATAGCTAAGATTTTCTATCAAAACTCTAGGGACAGTTTACAAGGAAATTGAACTAACAATATTAAAGTTTGTATGAAAGCTCAAAAGGCCTCAAATATCCAAAGTTAGCCTCAGAAAGCTAGCTAGACTGATTTCAAACTAGATGTCAGAGCCATTGTCATCAAAACAATATGGTTTGGGAACAAAAGGAGACCCAGAGACCAGGGCAATAGAATTGAGAGCCCACACCTATATGAGCAGTTACTCTCTGACAAAGGAGGCAAGACTGTATCATGGAAGAAGGAAGGACTACTCAATAAGTGGGGCTGGGAAATATGGACAGACACCTGCCAAAAATGTAACTAGATTATTTGTGAGCATCATGCACAAAAATTAACTCAAAGTGGATCAAGAGCCTGGATGTTAGATCTGAAACCAGAAAATACATAGAGGAAAATGTGGGAAAAATCTGTTCCATGACATCGTTCTCAAAGAGATCTTTGGGGAAGGGACAACTGCAGCAAAGGAAACTTCATTAAAACTTAGCAACTGGAACTACATCTAACCAAAAATTTCTGCACAGTGAAAGAAACCACGACTGAAACAGAAAGGCAAACCACTGAATGGGAGAAGATATTTGCACATCACACACCAGACAGGAGGTTAATCTCTGAAATATATAAAGAACTCAAACACCCCAACCACACAAAATAGCAAATAACCCATCCCATACAAAAAAAAATTGGTGTGAAAATTGACTAGACACCTTTCTAAAAAAGACACAAAGATGGCCTACAGACGCATGAAAAAATGCTCCACCTCATCACCATTAGCAAAATGCAAATAGAGACCACAATCAGATACCCCCTCACACCGTTGACAATGACTTCACTTATTTCACAAGACTAGAAACAAGTGTTGGAGGGATTTCAGAGGAAAAGGAACCCTCCTACACTCTTGGTTGAATGTAAATTAGAAAAGAGCATGGAGATTCCTCAAAAAAAAAAAAAAAAAAAGGAACTAGCATTTGATCTAGCAATCCCTCTTGTAGGCCTATATCCAAAGAATAGAAGACAATAATCAGAAAAAATATCTTCACCCCTGTGTTCAAAGGAACACAACTCACAATAACCAAGACATGGGAACAACCTAAATGCCCATCCACAGGTGAGTGGATAAAGAAACTGTGGTTTAGATATTCAATGGAATTCAATGCAACTGTTTAAATAAAGGTGGTGATGGCCACTGGAACTCTGGTGCTTGTTGTGATGGCAAATGTGCACAGACTATGGTGCAAATTCAGTATCCTAAAAAGCACATAGCAATGTAACCAAGACAAAACAGAACATAATAGTTCAAGGGCATTTAGTACATTTAAACTGTCATACAACTCAACCTACTTCTGAAATATTTTTAATGCCCCAGAAGGAAACCCCATAGCTATTCATCAATTACTCCCCATTCCCCTATCTCCCCAGTCCGGGACAACTAGTCAACTCTTCTCCTTTATGGATTTATCTGTTCTGGACATTTCATAAAATGGGAAACTTGTAACATGTGGTCTTTTGTGCCTGACTTCTCACTGCTATAATGTTTTCAAGGTTCATTCACATTGTGGCATGCATCAGTGCTTCATTTCTTTTGCCTGGCTGCATAATATTCCATTGGGTGTATCTGCCATGTTTTGTTTATTCATTCATCCATTGATGGACATTTAAGTTGTTCCCACTCTTTGGCTTTTGCAAATGGTACTGTCCTGAGCATCCATGCCCATATATTTTTCTGGGTACCAGATTTTAATTCTTTGGGCTTGGTACCTAAATGGAGTGGCTGACGCCAACTTTTGAAACATGTAAGTCAGTTCTCAATTCACCTCAACTTAAAATCTTCTAATAGTTTCCTATTGAGCTGACAGATGTTAGCAAAATAAAATGATGGTTCATGGACTAATCGGTTGGCCCTAAGTTTCTGAACACACCAGGGATACCCGTGGGAGGCTGGCACATTAATGAGTTGTGTAGACCCAGCTAGGGTGTCCTCTTCAGTTCTCTCTTCTCCACAATTCCAGAAACAGCCTCCATAACCAACAACCAATGCCTGACTTCTCCCATGGCCTGTGCTGGTTACACTGGACACATCTCCCTGATGGAATCTCCTCTGCTGTCAACTGCCAGTCACTAAGAAGATGCATCTCATTCTCAGAAAGTCATCTCATCTCTGACCAGTGAGTCCAGATGAGACATCTGGGCCTTGGCAGACACAGATGGGTTAGACTCTGGGTATCACTGGAGCAGAGAGAGACACTTCTCTGGGAATCAGTCCTTCCCCCATCCACCTGACTAGACTTCCAACCCCTACCCCACCCCTGGCTCAACCACTCTTCAGAGGATATCCACCCATCCACCCATGCATCTGTCCATCCACTCACCTACCTATCCACATGAATCAGTTCCTTAGAATAAATACCTGGTGTGCATGTCTACACAGATGGATGGTGGATGGGTGGATGGGTGCACAGATGAGTGGCTGGATGGTTGGATGGATAGATAGATGAGTGGATGGATGGATGGTGATATTCCCCGATCATAGCTTCAGGCTCATGACCTCTAAGCAGGTCCATTCCTGATGTTTCAGTCTTAAGGAGATCTTTCACCTGTGAGTTAGTGGCTGTGAACACACATTTAAATCTCTTGAGATAATATCATGCACCAGGGGCTTTATTCTTATTATCATAAGTAGGCTAATTCCCGACGCTTGGGGTGCTTTTTGGAGATCAAGTGTTAATCCATTTGTTACAAGAGGTTGTTGGCTAAAAGACAATGAAAAGAACACTTTGACTCAGCAGGTCTGAGGATCTTTCCTGGGCAGCTATTTTCTTAGCAATGGAACTGAAATGTTTTGAAGACTTAAGGAGAACTTTTTTTAATTGATTTTATTGATTTTAATGAAGCACATTTGATTGTAGCACTAGCTAGGTTTAAGGTACACATGCTCATCAATTTGCATGTATATATTGTACAGTAAGTTCATCACTATTTCCTCCACTGCTTGCCCGCTCCCCTCCCTATCTCTTCCTGCAGCCCTGACCTGCTTTTTATTTGCTGCAAGTCTCCTTCTGCTTGATTTAGTTCAATTTTTTAAAGTCTGTTTTAGTTTAGTTTAGTTCACTCCTTTGCTTGATATCTCTAGGTAACCACAGATGAGTGATATCCTATAATGTCTCTTTCTCCTTCTGACTATTCTTGCTAAGCGTCCTTTCCTCCAGTTCCGTCCATGTCCCTGCAAATGACCAGATGTCACATTTTTCATCATTGACTAGCATTCCACAGTATATCTAAGACCACATCTTGAAAAACAATTTTTTGGCATGATTATTCTCCACATTAAAATAAATTCCTATGTATAGGTTCCCCATTCATCAGATATATGTTAACACAGCCCTCCAGCAAATCACTAAGTGTTTTTCATCATTGTCCAGTGGGCTCCACCACCACTTGGCCCCCTCCATCCCATTCACTATTGGTCACCTCAGTTATGTTCTAAGTGTCCAAGGGTTGGTTTTGTTTCATCTGTTCCTTTGTTTTGTCTCTTCACGTTCCACCTATGAGTGAGGTCAGCTGGTGTCCCTCTTTCTTCTTTGACTTGTTTCACTGAGTATCATCCCCTCTAGATCCATCTATGTTGATTCAGATGACAGGGTTTCCTCTTTTTCATGGCCATGTAGTATTCCATTGTGTATATGAACCACATCTTCTTTATCCACTCATCTGCTGGTGGGCATTGCATTGTGTCCAGCTCTTTGTGATTGTAAATAACACAGCAATGAACACAGGGGTTCAGTTATCTCTAGGAATAGGTGGAGATACACCCACGTATCCTTACTCCTCATCAAGGAAGTCAGAACTTGCTGAAGATAAAACACTGAATCCTGAATACCTCTTGTGAGGGGCCTTCTCACCCAGTGAAGTCAACGCAGGGGAAAACCAGGAGTCTCTATCATTATGGGCATCAGCATTTTTGAGGACAAATCCAACCATTTGGGAAATATGGTTGATGGCATTCTCTTCTCAGACCAATGCCAAAGTCAAAGAAGGAAAGAGAAAAAGTACTGGAGTTGAAGTAGGATGTCTTTTAACTGGTGGCTTGAGTCACAGAAATGTATATGCTCATAATTCTAGCGCCTAGAAGTCTGAGAAGAAGGTGTGGCTAATGCTGTTGATGTCTCCTGAGGCCTTTCTCTTCCGCTGGTAGATTGTTATCTCATCTCGTGCCCTCACAAAGCCACCTTATTCTATGGACAGCAATCACAAAGGATTAGGGTCCTTCCTAAGAAGCTCACTTCACATACCCCCCCTTATTTTGATGAATGCAGTTAGACCAAAATGCAAGTAGGGAAAAACCCAAAAAAGGAAGAGGAAAAGCAAAATAGAAATCAAATGATAGCTAAAACCGAGGCTGACCGTATTTCAAAATGGGACACAAGGGGATGGGTCTGTTGAGTCCCCTCAGCTGACCCTGTTGGTGCAGGTGGCCCTGGTTTATTAAAAACAGGACAAAATTGATGGTTGGAAAAGATGAAACCTAACGGGACTGTCCCGTTTAAAACAGGATGTCTGGTCAGTCTAGTGAAACCCCCTTCCCCACAAGTCCAACCCCTTTCCCTTCCTCTTTGGCAACCTCAGCCTGGCCGTCACTGTTCAAAAGTTTATTTCATTTTTAAAGGAAAGAGGCAGGCAGGAATGAAGGAGAGCAGGCAGGCAGGAAGAGAGAGGAGGAAGAAGCATTTTTAATTTATTTTTGAGTTGAACAGCTTGGCTGTACCCACCCCCGGCTGCAGGACAAAAACACCCCAGATGCCCAGGAAGCATGTGGACTGCACTTGGCCACAGGTGGTGTACCTAACCACTACTCCACCAGGGTGTGCCTCAGTTTTATCAGCTGAATTGTATTATTTATTTATATTCTGAATAGACATGAGATCATCCAGTATGTGTCTTTCTTCTTCTGAGTCACCTCACTCAGCAATACATCCTTGAGTCCCCATGTTGAGAATGGCAAGATTTTACTTTGTATGGCTGTATAGTATTCCACTTTCTGCAGCTATTAAGAACATACTGTCTTTTTTCTATTCTAAGCCACACTGGGTTTTTTTGTTTTGCCATTCTAATGTCCTTGAAAATCAGGTGCAGCTGACATTTGGAGGTGGTTAAGTTTTACCTGAAAAGATAGTTGCTAAGTACTATTGATCCCGTATTAAATTCTTAAAATGCTGCTAATTTTGTTTAACGCCTGATCAGGTATTTACGACTTTTTTAATAAATGAATTCTTCATGCCCGGGTTCTTCTCATTTTTAACTTTTTGGAGTTTTGTCAATAAATCTTCTTGCTATTATTTTTACAAAAACCTCTTGAGAAACTGGGGTTCAGCTTAGACTCAGGTAAATATGATCTATTTTGGCTACTGTCAAGTGTTGACTGTGGCGTGCTCGGGTGGAGAAGCGGTTGTGTCCGCTGCCTCCAGAGAAGCACAGTCCACAGACATCCCAAGGACCTGGATCCGCACCCTGGTTCCCAGGGAGCAACCAAAATGAACAACCACATAAAAATAGAATAAAGTGCTTTTCCTCCTCTCTCTGCCTGCCTGCCTGCGTGCTCGCCTCCATTCCTGCCTGAGCCCTTCCTTTAAAAAAAGTTGTGAATGTGTGTCATCAAGGTATCTTTTATGGTGTGGAGGAGATGATCTTTGGAGAAACACGAAACGAAGAGGCTGGTTGCCTGGAGCAAAACCATGACATTAGAGGTTAGCATTTCCAGCCCAAATCCTCTGGGAGGGGAGAGGGACCAGAAGTTGAGTTCAATGGCCAGAAATGTCACCCCCATAAAACCCAATGGGAGGGCCTTCAGAGAGCTCCTGGGTGGGTGAGCGTGTAGAGATTTGGGGGAGAAAGGCACCTGGAGAGGGTATGGGAGCTCCGCCTTTCCTCCACAGCTCACCCTATGCATGTCTTCCGTCTGACGGCTGATTTGTGTCTCTGATGTGTTTTGCAATAAATCAGTGAGCTACTGAGTAGCTGGGGTTCCTGAGTGTTGGGAGTCATTCCAGCAAATTAATCAAACACAAAGAGGGCGTTGTGGCAAACGGATTCAGAGCCAGCGACTCAGAAGCAGGGGTTTGTGGTGGGCGCCTGACATCTAAGGAGAGGGCATGCTCTGGTGGGGTAGTGGTGGGGTTTGCTGCCTCCAGTGGAGCCCAGTCCATGCTCATCCCAAGGACCCTGGTTTGAGTCCCAGGAACAGAAGGGAACAATAAAGAACAGCTAAATGAATACAATCCATAAAATGTTTCTTTCTCTCCTCTCTTCCTGCTTGCCTGCTTGTTCTCCTTTAGTCCTGCCTATACCTTTCCTTTAAAAAAATAATCGAGGTCCTCCCTAGTAGAGTAGCGGTTAGGTCAATCGCCTCGGAAGGAGCACAGGCCACATACCCCTGGATTCCAGTCCCAGGTGAGGGGGAAACAACCAATGTGAACAAACAACTAAATAAACATAAAATAAAGATGCTTCTTCTCTTCCCTTTCCCTGCGTGTCTGCCTACCCGTCTTCATTCTTGCCTGCTTCCTTCTTCTAAAGAAATGAGTAATCGTGACATGGACGTACAGTCATCCTACTGCTAAATGTGAAAAGCCAAATATCGAACACAAGGTACGCACTTCAAACTTTGTTAAAACAGTGAACCTTGGCGCCCCCTGGTGGAGCAGTGGTCCCGTCATTGCCTCGGAAGGAGCGCAGGCCACATGCCCCTGGGTTTGAGTCCTGGGTAAAGAGGGGGAAACAACCAGTGTGAACAACTCCATAAAAAATAAATAAAATGCTTCTTCTTTCTCTCTCTCCCTGCCTTTAGCCTGTCGGTCAGACACACAGGCGACAGGCGGGACTTGTGACTGACCTCTGCAGTGGAGGAAGGTCTTGGGAGACAGTCCTTCACCTGTGGGGTCAGATTCTGTCTCCTGATAGAGAGTCAGAACCGAGCTCAGTTCTCAGGCATCTTGTTGGGCCCCAAGAATTTCTGGTCGGTGTGGGGAAGCTCTCCCACACTCACGTCGGAATCGGGTCCAGGTCCCGACATGAGTTTTGTGGTCTTAAAAGAATTAGACACCTGCGTTCTCAAGTCCTTGTCAAACCTTGGAATGAATCTCTCTGAAGATGACACCCATCAGCAAAAGCGCCATTGTCACAGAGTGTAAATCTGTGAAAGACAAATGACTTAGAATGCCCATAATTAAAGACCTGGTGGGAACTTGCTACTGATAAGGAAATTGGACTCTTTTTGTAACACACGACATTTTTTAAAGTATTTTTATTACAGAAATTATTCTACACATTAAAATAATTTCCTATGTAGAGGTTCCCCATTCCTTAGCTATATTTCAGCACACCCTGCCCTCCACCACGTCATCACGTGTCCTTCCCCATGTCCAGTGGGCTCCGCCACCAAGTGCCCCCACCCATCCCATTCCCTGTTGGTGACCTCAGTTCTGCTGCAAATGTTCCAGGGTTGGTTATGTTTCATCTGTTTCTTTGTTTTGTCTCTTCATGTTCCACCTATGAGTGAGGTCATCTGGTCTCTGTCTTTCTTCTTCTGACTTGTTTCGCTGAGCATCATCCCCTCTGGATCCCTCCATGTCGATTCAGATGACAGGGGTTCCTCTCTTCTCAGGGCTGTGTCGTGTCCATTGTGTATATGGATCCCACCTTCCTGATCCATCATCTGATGTTGGGCACTTGGTAATTTTCAGTTCTCAGCTATTGTGAACAGGACCATGACAAACACGGGGGTGCACACATCTCTGCAGATGGGGGCTTCTCTATCTTTTGGGTAAACACCCAGAGGTGGAATGATGGGATCATATATAACATGCATTTTAACCTGGCTAGTTCATCAAAGAAAAGTTAGGTTCCAAACTGGCAACTGGAAAAGTTCAACTTACCCCATCAGACTGCTGACTGAGGAGTCCTGGAAAGATGCTCAATTTAAGTTAAAAAATAATTCTATTTCTTTCTTTTTCTTTCTTTTTTTTTAGAGAGGAAGGGAGGAGAGAAAGAAACAACTTTATTTAGTTAGTTGTTCATTTTCGTTTTCACCCCACTCCGGGTCTTGAACCCTGATCATTGGGCTGTCTGCGGTCCACATACCAGCGTCTCAGTCACCTGAGCCACAAAGGTGCACCATAAAAATTATTGTGTTTCTTATCTCCCTGAAGCTTACCTTTCAATGGGATGGTTCCGTGGATGGACACGGATTTTTTTTCTCTCCAGAAAAACTGAATTATTTTCTAAGACCAGAATTCTGTACACACCTGAGACGAGCAAAATTGGCATTTCTGGTTTTACAAAGTGGAAATACATTAGCTTAGGTGCGGGGTGTGGGAAGAAATAATAATTCCTATCAGGATCTGAACATCAGCTCCTGGTATGGCCACATTTCTGACCACAGAGTTTTGGGACTATTTTCAATTGTCTTAAATACTTGACAAAGTATTTATGACAATCTTTTGCTCTTCCTGCTTCCCTTCCTTCCTCTCTTCCCTTTTCTTTCCTTCTTTTTCTTTCTTTTTTAAAGGGAGGCTGCAGGCAGGAAGACTGAGGAGAAAGAAGCATTTTGTTTATTTTATTTAGTTACTCACCCTGTTTGTTCCCCCAGCTCTGGCTCCAGGACACGAAGCCCGGTCCTTGGGTTATATGTGGCCTGCACTCTGCCAGAGGTGGTGGACCAAACCACGACTCCCCCAGGGCGCCTTTAGACTGTCACCTACCTTCCTTCCTTCCTTTCTTTTCTTGGAAAGGTACAGGCAGGAAGGAAAGTGACTCTGCGGAGGCAGGAACAGAGATGAATTTAATCCTTCATCTTGGCTCTTCCCCCGGGCCTGGGAGATGAACCTGGGTCCACAGGATGCTTGTGGACTGTGCCAGCCTGTGGCCCTGGACGTCCCCGCTAAGCCACCAGCAGGGCGCACCTGGAATGCAAGTTTCCTAAACGCCTGTCTGTGCTGGTCCCAGGCTGGAGCCAGAGGAGCTTAAATGGAATAACACCTGTGTGTTAAAGAAAGGCAGAGAAAGAATCGCAGGCAGTAGGGGAACTAGGCAAGAAAAGAAATCAGAAGTTGAACACAAAAGGTAGGGTGAGGAGGTCCTTTGGGTCCCCCCTTGACTGGGGTGTCTGGCCATCAGAGACTGGGGGAAGCAGGGATGGGCTGAGAATCGTTTCCCCACATTCCTGGAGTCCCCAGGACCTGAGGGGAAAGGGCGGTGCAGGGAGAAGGCTCAGGAGAGGTTCCCGTGATGAAGTGACTCAGTGGGAGCCTGGGTCCCACCTCCGCAGTCCTCGGGGCCCCAGAATCCGCCCCCACCCGACTCCACTCAGTGACTGTATCCCCCTACGCAGTTCTGTGATGCTCTGCACGCGGTAGTCCCCTCCCCACCTCACACCTCACCCTGACTCCTTCCTTCCCCTGCAGCCTCTCCTGGAGGGAATTTGGCCCTGCCTGCCCCTTACCGCCCCCTCCTGGTCACAGCTGCCCCACACCTTCTGCAGAAGCAATGACCATCTGTTCAGGTCCGCCCTGAAGGGGGTGACTTGGAGAATTGGCTGAACCCACATGTGGATACAGGGACTGAGAGTGAGCTGTGGAGGAGGCACATGGGATGAAGATGAAGGTGAGATGCTGGTGAGGATGGAGGTGATGAGACAGGTGAGGATGGAGGTGAGAACATAAGTGATGGTGCAGGTGAGAATGGAGGTGAGAACATAAATGATGGTGCAGGTGAAGATGGAGGTGGGGGTTGAGGGGAGGATGGAGGTGACGGTTCAGGGGAGGATGGAGGCAGTGCAACAGGTGAGGATGGAGGTGAGAATATAAGTGGTGGTGCAGGTAAGGATGGAGGTGAGAGTGTAGGGCGGGGGGATGGAGGTGATTAGACAGGTGAGGATGGAGGTGAGAGTGCAGGGGAGGATGCAAGTGGAAAAATGGGCGAGAACACAGGTAAAGATACCTGTCAATTTACAGACCAAGATGCAGGTGGGGGGCTCAGCAAATACAGGTGGAGACAGCCAAAGGTGCCTTGAGGGTAAGGAAGACTTCATGAGAGTTGGTGTGAGTTCAGGCGAGGGTGCCGTAAGGCCGCAGGTGAGCAAGTGGGTAAGAACTGGGAGCAGGGTGTGAGGCTACAGGTGCGATTCCAGGTGAGGATGGAGCTGTGTGCCGGTGAACAGCGGGAAGACACAGGTGGCTGTCATGCGGGTGCAGACAGGCCCCTGCTCGGGTTAGGACGAGGGAGGGGTGGGGTGAGTGGGGCTCAGCAGGTGGAGCACAGGCGCCCCTCTCCCTCTCAAAGAACTCCAGACTTTGGGAGACAGGTGAAATGTAACTGGTTTATTGGGGGTCCCCTGAAGGGGCTCAGTTCGGGCATCCATAGACGATCATGTTCTCGGTGAATCTGGCCAGGTCCTGGCACAACTTCTCGTTTTCCTCATCCTGGCATTCATCTGCCTCAGGCCATAGCTCCAACCAGGTGTCCTTTCCGATGAGGTAGCTGATCCTGGGGGCGGGGCGGCAGGTCAGGAGGGGCCTGGGGCAGGAGTGGGGCTAGGTGGACAGGCAGGGGCAGGCGGGAGGACGCAGAGGCCACTGGAGCCAGGAGGGGAGAAAGAGGGATGGGGGCCAGGGCGGGATGGGAAGGGGCTTGGTGAGAAAGGGGACGTGGCTAGAAAGGGGCAGGACAGGACACGGGGCGTGGCCGGCTGTGGGCGTGACCGGCTATTGTGGGCGTGATCTGCTTGTGGGCGTGGCCGGCAGTGTGTGGGCGTGGCACTCCGTGGGCGGCCCGGGAGGACGGCTCCTCTGCGCAGGCGCGACACTCACTTGGGCTTCTCTCCCCACAGGTCGTCGGAGACGCCCCAGATGAGGTACAGCTTCCCCTCCTTCAGCTTCAGGGCGTCTCTGCACTGGATGTGGCTGATGAACGTACGCTGTTGGCCGGCCCGCACCTCCTCGGAGCCTGGAGGGCAGGAGAGGGACCCTGAGCCCGGGAGCGAACAGCAAGGGGCAGCGAGGACCGAGCCGCCCGGAGACCGCGGGCCTGACCTGACTTGATGATCTGCTGGATTTCCATGATGTACTCATCGAAGGCCTCCGACAGCTCTTTCTTCAGCAGCCTGGTCTTGTACACTGTGGGGGCCAACGGTGTGCGTTGACCTTGGGGGTGAGGGCTCCCCGATCGATAGCACGCCCCCGGGAACCCGCCCGCCCGCCACAGACTCTGCACCCCTCGTCGTCGTGTGCACCCCGAGCCTCTGCCACCACCGTCCCGCCCTCAGGGCGGCCCCCAGCCGTGGCCACACCGCACGCAGCCGCCGCCCTCACCGTAGTCCACGCCGGGCTCGCAGGCCTTGTCCAGCCGTTCATTCAGCATGACTTTGTCTCCCGCCGGCTGCATGAAGCAGTTCTCTGCAGGTGGAGGGGCGGGGACAGTGCTTCAGTCCCCCTTCCTGTCTGGGGCCCACTATCCTGGTTACCACCAGCATCCCTCTTAGTGTCTACCGGGTATGGGGGAGTTGGGGAGACCCTTGGGTCAGCCCCGGGGTGTGGGGCTGGTGGGCGTGGCCCTCCTCACCCACCCTCAGCGCAGCGGCACATGTCCTGGTGGCAGAGTTTGCTGAGCATCCCGTCCTCCTTGTCTGGGTGGTAGAACCGAGTACAGGTCTCATCTGTGGGGAGGCATGGTGGAGCGGTCAGCGGGTCCCGCCTCCACCCTAGAGGCCAGCCTGGGGGTCTCAGAGTCCCAAATCCAGCCTCTTGGATCTGAAGATCACAGGTCCCCAACCCAAAGATGCCTGGGCCCTCCAGATCCCCAAATGACACATCCCCCAGAAGCCCAACCTTCGAATCTCCAGGATCGCCTAGAATCCCAACTCACAGATCCCTGGGACCCCCCAGGCCCCGACTCAGCCCTGAGACTTAGACCTGAGGCGCTCGGCTGGACACTCACCCAGGTTGTAATAGGAATACACCTTGACTGCTCCAGGCTGGATCAGTCCCACCTCAAAGTACTGGTGAACTTTGAAGGTTAGACAGTCCTCCACTGAGCTGGAGATCTGGGGGGGCGGGGGGCAGGGATGGTCAACATGGGAGGGAGCCAGTGTGGTGGAGACACTGAGGGATTAAGGGATATGGGTGGGAGGATGGGTGCATATTTGTAAGTCATTGAACAAATCCATTTTCTATTTCTCCAAGGCTCATGGCCAGGTTACAGCTCTCTGCTGCCTTTTCAGTTGAGTGTGGCCATCTAATTGAGTCCCTGCCAATGGATGGTTATTTATGCCCTTAAAAATCTCCCGTGGCTAAGAGCACTGCATTGTATGTTAGAAAGTTGCTAAGAGAGTAGATCTTGCAAGTTTTCACCACATACACATACATGTAAGTTATAACTATGTGCAGGGTGGACGTATTAACTGATCTTGTTGATAGTCATTTCCTAATATGTATCATTTCATTGAATACTTTAAACAATGCCTTGCTGATTATATCTCAATAAAGGTAGGAAAAGAAGGAAGGGAAGGAAGGGAAGGAAGGAAGGAAGGAAGAAAGGAAGGAGGAAGGGGAGGGAGAAGGAAAGAAGGAAGGAAGGAAGGGGAAGGAGAAGGAAGGAATATACTTACATACATACTTGTGATAACCATGTGTATTTAAAGGAAAATGCTAACAATGAATTTGGTAAAGACTAAATTCAACTTTTTATATTGCTCTGCAACTTTTCTATAAAGTTGAATTTATAGAGAAATGTAAAAGTACAAAAACTGCAAAACATTTTAAACCCATCTCATGCACAATTTCCTTCTAAAAAGAATGAATTGTGCAGAGGATTCTAAGCTCCCAGGGATTATGGAGCCACAGGATGGAAGGTACTTGGTTGGCTAATATGGAGTGAGGGTCATTGGGTGGGGGCTTGGGGAGTTAGCAGGGAGGATAGGATAGGGGAAGGGAAAGAAATAAGCAGCAGAGAGGAGGAAGGCCAACTCATGTTGGGGGTGATGAAAGCCAGATGGAGAGAAAATAAGACAAGAGAGAAAATGTTAGCAGTGGGGAGCAAGAGGGCTCCTGAGATTGGAATCTTCATGATCGGAAGGTGAAGAGCTTATGTAAGTCCTTCTGCTGGACTTGTGCTGACCACTCTTTTTGACCTGTATTGACCTTGTTGACCTGGGTTCATCTTGTTGACTTAGATTGACCATGTTGTTGACTTGGGTTGACCAATTTGTTGACTTAGATTGACCATGTTGTTGACTTGGGTTGACCAATTTGTTGACTTAGGTTGACCATGTTGTTGACTTGGGTTGACCAATTTGTTGACTTAGGTTGACCATATTTGTTGACTTGGGTTGACTACTTTGACTTGGGTTGACCAATTTGTTGACTTGGGTTGACCATGTCGTTGACCTAGGTTACTGAGCTACTTCTTGACATGTGCTGACTCCCTTGTGATCACGTAAGGGGCACCTTATCTGCCGCTTCCTCCACCACCGAGCAACGTAGACGCCATCTTCCCTAGACTAGGATTGGTCTTACCTGAAGACAGTGGAGAAGGCAAGGCCAGTGGGTAGGATCAAGATCCCAGTGGAAGGCTTACCTTGTCCAGATAGATGATGAGGGTGTTCTTCTGGGACACGGCATTGTTCAGCTCATATTTCGAGATGTACCTGTCGACTCCACTGCTCAGCTAGGGAAGGGGAGGCCTTGTGAAAACCCTTCGGGATTCCCTTCTCTCCCTCTAGCTTCTTGCATTTTCCATGCTCCCCACTAATCCCAGCCCCGGCACCCATGACCTTCCTACCAGTTCGAGGTCAGGAATGTCGGGAGAAAAGCCAGTCATCATGGATATATCCAGGATGGACATGGTGGCGTCCTGGTCTCCCAGGTACCTGGATGGGGCAGGGAAAAAGGAATTGGGTCTCATGGTGGGATCAGCCCTGGGGGTCCTGGCCTAGACCTGAAGGTCTGATTTGGGATTGAAACATCTGGTTCCCACACAGCAACAGAGAGGGATGTGAGGTTTTAAGAAACATTCTGCCAAGAGGAACGAATGAAAGGGGACATAATCATCAAGGGGACTAAATGCCCAAATTCTGAGGTCCAGCTACATGGGTTCACATTCCAGCTCTGTGTGACCTCTGATGAATCATGTGACCTCTCCAAGCCTCAGTTCTTCAGAAGACAAGACGGTACTAGAGAAGAACGAGGCAGCCCTGGGAAAGTTGACCCCAGGAGTGCCAGTTACATAGGAGACTGAGTGGTCACAGGAACTTGATCGACAGAAGGTGCTGTAGCAATAACATGAGGGATAATATTGTGACAAAACGACCATGACACTGTCCCCTAAACGTCAAGCATGCGCCCCCTGGTGGCTTAGTGGTTTCGTTCACCGGATGTATTCCACGCCCATCCCAAGTTTCCCTGTTCAAGACCAGGGGCTGGTGGAACAACCAAGATCAACCACTAAATGTAATAAATAAATGTTTCCTTCCTTCTGCTCTTTCTGCCTGCCACCTCGACTTTAACCTCGATATTCGAATGTTTCTTTTTGAATTTTGTTGGTTTGTTGCCTACCACCCCCATCCCCACCCTGGGTCTCGAACTTTCCTCCTCGGCCTTTAGGCGGAGTGCACCTTAACCACTGAACCACAGCGAGGCACCAACGGCCTGCCGTTTAAATGACAATATGGAAAGAACTCCTCTTCCTACTATACATTTTATTTTTCTATTTCTTTATAACCGGGTAGTGTGAGCCTTATTTTCTTAAAGGAAAGGTGCAGGCAGGAATGAAGGCGAGCAGGCAGGCAGGAAAAGAGAGAGGAAGAAGCATTGATTTACTTTTTTATTCAGTTGTTCACACCGGTTGTTTCCCCCCTCACCTAGGACTCCAACTCAGGGGTGTGCGGCCTGCGCTCCTTCGGAGACAACTGACCTCACTACTGCTCCACCAGGGGGCGCCAGTCTGGGCATTTTTAATGGGATTTCAAGCATGTCAAGGTCATGGAACAATGGTGGGGGAAGAGATCTTGCTAGGTGAGCACCGGTGGCCTGTCTCTTACCTGGTACAGATGTCAAGGAGCATGGTGCGTTTGGCTTCGTTAGGTTTCTTGACTGGAAACATAAAGGAAAGAAGGGTGGGCGGGAGGTCCCGCCTCCTGTCGCGGGAGGGGCTTGTGGACAGCAGAACAGGAAGTCAGGGAGAGGGACCACAGAGGACTTTCCTCCTTTTACCTGGTTCAGGGGCGGGTCGTATGACAGCCCTGAGGCTGAACTTATTGCAGGTGGCTTTTTTGTTGGGCTTGGCATGATACATTGTCACCACCTGGCAAGCAGGGAGGGGAGATGAGGGGTCAGCTCACTTGACTTGGAACAGGGAGGGAGAAAGGGCTCGGGAGCAGGGAGTGGGGCGAGCAGGGCCGGCAGGGTCCCCTTCCTCACCGACAAGGTCCCTTGTCCTTTCCCTCTGGCTGTCAATGTGAAATTCTCATTTTGCTTGGTCTGCAGGGAGTGGGGACAGAGAAGAGACGGCGTGGGCACCCTGGGCGGCGCTGGTCACCTGTGCTCCCTCCCACCTGCCAGCGAACCCCGGCTGGCATGGAGGGTGAGCGCGGGGGTGTTGGCGTCGGCGGTACCTCTTCCGAGCGTAGGAGACTGGCAGAGTCGTAGTGGATGCGATGATGGATGTCAGCGCTGCGGCTGGGCAGGTGGATGGACACATCTAAGTTCAAATCTTTATGGTCTGGGACATCTTTCTGGTACTGGGCCAAGGCTTGGAAAACCATGAAGGTGGCCTGGAGCCCAGAGAAGAGCCGCGCGGTCACTGGGAGAAAGTGCTGAGAAGACCCTGGGGCATGAAGCGGCTCAGCTCTGAGGCAGCGAGAAAGTGTCTAGAAGCCACTGGAAAGTGTAGGTGTAAAACCGAAGGCCTAGCAGCAGGGACAAGGTGGTGTAGACCCATCCCGAGGAGACTCTTAGACCAGGGCTTAGCGGCATCGAGAACATGTCTAGAACTCTCTCAGGAGAAGAGATTATAGTTGGAGCCTGGGGACAGCGAGCATCTGATCTAGAAGCGAAAAGGGACCCTGGGGATGTGATTAAGAATCCACCAGAAAGGTGATCAAACTGGAGCCCGAGGTGTCTGGAGCTTGAGCTGAGTGAAACCATGGTCTTTAGAACCCACCAGGGAGAGAGAGGAGTTTGGATAATGCCGAGAATAGTTAAGAATGTCATCCAGAACCCACCCTAAGACATGGAAAACACAGGGAACCTGACAGAACTGAGCATCAGGCTAGACCCCACCGAGGGGGACAGAGCGTTGGGTGGTCTAGAAGAAAGGAGAGTCTGGTCTGGAAGCCATCAGTGAGGCAGAGCAAGTTCTAAGCTGAGAACTCAGAACCCAACAAAGAGATGGGATCGAATGGGAAGCCTGGTTTCTAACCCAACGCCAGTGAGACAGGAGAGGGGGAGCCCGGTGGTCTAGAACCCACCAGGGGGAGCCAGAGACTCATACCTGAAAACCTGAAAACCTGGTCCCGACACCACCAGGGACAAAAAGGGCTCCGGGCACAACTTGGGAGCATCCAGCATATTGTCTGGAATCCACGGATGGATTTGCAACAGAAAACAGCTCAGATTTTGCAATTGATTTTGCTTTGCGGGACAGAAGGACCATCTCTTGGTCTCCGTGTCTCCTCTGCGAGGCCAAAGGAGACCAGATGCAGGTGTCTGGGGGATGTGGCGTCACGTACCTGGGTGGAGCCGTAGCCGCCACCGTAATATCTCTGTTCATTGAGCCAGCGCACAACCGGAGGTACAGAGTCAAAATCTTTGATCAGCAGCACAGCCAGGAGGGCGTAGGAGGTGGCCTCCACGCTGTAGAGCTTCTGACCAGGCTCCTCCCAGTGGCTCCTGTCTGCAGAGAGACCCCGCCGCCCAGGTTCCTCATTCTGTCCAGCTCAGAGCTAGCCACAGAATTCAGATGAATAACCAGCTTGACTTCCAGCTGTTCAGCAGTCCTGGCCAACATTCAAGACCCTTATTCTGCTGGGTCCTGCCTCATTCTCCTCCCTCCGCTGCAATTCTGAAAAGCAGCTGCGTGATTTATGAGGCGTTTCCTACACCTGTTATGCTCAGTCTTACCTCTGGGCCTTAGCATACTCTGTTCCCTCAACTTTTCTCCATCTACCCTGAGTCAAATCGTACCCATCCGGTACAATTCCACGTCAAAGGCACCTGAAGATTGAGTGAGGGCCTGCCTTCTTTCTCTCAAAGGCCCATGTGCTTCTCCTATCTTAGCCTCATGATGCTAATTCATCTCCCCCTTGCCCAGAGGACAGCCATGTTGATGGGGCAAGGGCCTGAGAAAGTACTCAGAACAGAAACTATCCCTGCCACATACACCCTGACCTCCTCTCCCTGGGCATGAAAGACTACGTTTCCCAGATGCCTCTGCGGGGACATACAGCCAATGGCATGTGCTTGGCTATGATGGGGCCCCTTCCATGCCTCCTCCACCTCCCTGGCACAGTCTTCCTGCTTCCTCGTCTGCTTTGATGAAACAGATTCCAATGCAGGTTTATTTGATGTGAGAGCTCATATCTTTTTTTTTTTTTTTTTTTTTTTAAAACTTCTGGCCCCAAATCTTGAACCCAGGTCCTTTGGCCTTACTTACCTGGTTTGCTTAGCTGCCTCAGTTACCTAAGCCACGGGGGACTTTTCACACCTTTAGGGTCAGCCCTCCAGGTTAGCTTAGAGTCATCCACTCCAGCTCTGCATGGCTTCGAGCCAGACATCCTAGCTCAGGAGAACCGCCCTCAAGCCCAGCCAGGCAGCCCTCTTTCCCCCCACCAGACTGCCCCTCACCAGTGGCTTTGTTCAGAAATTTGTCCAGATGGGCGCCCTCGAGTTTGCCCATCTGGGCCAGGGCATACGCAGCGATGGCCACAGTGTATGCCCTCTGCAGATTCTGGTAGTTGGCATTAATGAAGTCCCCTGCCTTTTCGATGCTGCGCCCCAGGCTCTATGAGAAAGATGATGGGGAAACCCTGTTCAGGTGGGTATCGCTGCCACCTGGTATGGCTCCCCCACCTTGCAGGAAAGGGGAGGAAATTCTCAGAGGAGGGGCGGGGCATTGATGGGGCGTGGACTCAGAGAAGAGGCAGGAGGAAGTCTCCGAGGAGGGGCGGGGCTTCGCTGGGGCGGGGGCGGGGTCTCAGAACACAGGCGCGCGCGCGCGCACAAGCACACACATACACACTCTTCCTGGGCACCAGGACAGTTTCTGTCCTGCATCTACTGAAGCAACTGCCTTGCATCTGTTTTCAAGATTTTCCCAAACGTTGTCGCCACCGGGAGTTATTTGCTTGCCAAGTACCTACTAAGGGCCTGGGACAAGTATAAGCTGCTACCCTGTGGTGTGCTGGAAATGTTTACTAACAGCTACAGTGGGGGAGAGGCTTGCTCTTACTGGTGGAAGAGCTTGTCCGCTGCTCAGCAGATAGTGGGCGGTGCAGTTATTGGGGAAGACTGGAATGAAGGTAGACATGCCCTGGGTGGGGAAGGGTAGGATGGCAGAGGACGAGGGACACTTACATTGACTTGTCCCTCACAGATATCTTGAGCCTCCAGGAGAGCAATGACGACAAAGGCTGTGAGTGCCATGTCTTTCTCTTGAGCGTTCCGGAAGCCGCCCTAAGATGGGAAGAAGGAAGCAAGGACAGGATTGCCAGTGTGTCCTCACACGCCAATCAACTCCTGCAGGCTTGGCAGGGCAGGGCAGAGCTGCCTGTCTTCCCTGTGTCTGAACTCTTCAACCCAGACATAGAGAGCCCTCACGGACTCCTCATCTAGCAGAGGAGCTAGAAAGAAAGCAACCGGTGCATCCACACATACAAAATTGCAAACTGTTGATCACCATGCAGAACAGTGGGACAAGGCAGTGAGAATGGACAGCGAGAATCTGACCCTGTCACAGAGACCAGGAAAGGTGTCCTGGAAGGATGACTGGTGGAACTACAATCTGGAGAGTGAGTAGGAGTCAACTCCCAAAGAAGGCAGGGGTTAGTCTGACAAAGAGCAGCAAGAGCATGTGCAAAGGTCCTGTGGTTGGCGAGAGCCAGGATCCTAGCGGTACGCATAGAGTGTCCCCTCTCTCCCAGTCCGTCCTGAATCCCTGTCCCTTACAATCATTTCTTGGTGTATCACGGGTCCATCCTCCTGGAAGACTCCATCCGGCTTCTGTTTCTCCAGGATCAGCCATTTGACAGCCCCGCAGAGGACCTGCGAGTCGATGGCGATGAGATTGGCAGACAGAGCGAAGACCTTGACCACATAGGCGGTCAGCCTGGGGGAGGACACAGAGCATGAGCCAATCGGTTGCGTGATCCAGAGACTGCCATTCCAGCCAACTAGTGAGCAGAAAGGGGCAGGGCCCCTTTTCCTCTTCTGGGGCTCACCACCCAGCATTGCAAGCAGCTGCCAAGGGGCGCCGTGACTCACGTCTGGTCATGGGCGCCTTGACCACCCCAGGCCGGGATGCTGGTCCTGCATAGAGTGGGGGCCAGGCCGAGAGTGGGCAGGCTGACTGGGGTGACTCACCAGGTACTGGACGGCCGGTTAAGGAAGGCTGCGTAGGCCGAGTTGGGCTGTCTGAAGGCCAGCTGCTGGGTGTACCCTGCAGGGAAATGAGAAGGTGGGGGGCGCTGAGTGCAGGAGTGAGTGTGAGTGAGCCTGTGAGGGGAGGGCTTAAAGAGGGTTCCAGGAGGCGTAGGACCGGGTTTCAGAGAAGAGGGGGCTCAGGGCTGGAAGGGGTGTCTGGAGGGTAGAGGGCTGTTTAAAGGCAGGAGAGATTCAGAGAAAAATCTCAAGGGGGCGGGGCCTTGATAGAAGCGGGGTGTCAGAGGAGGGAGGCGGGCTCAGTGAAGAAGGCGGAGGGCCGGGGTCTTGGGGAAAACAGCTCAGAGAGGGGTCTCAGACAGGAGAGGGGGAGGCCTCAAAGAGAGAGGCGAGGCTTCTAAAGTAGGTGGGATCTCAGGGAGGACAGAGCTCTGAGAAGGTTCTCTGAGGGGCTGGCGTCTCAGACCTTCCAGGAAGGGGGAGGAAAGTCTCAGAGGGGCGGGGCTTAAATAGGGGCGGAGTCTCAGGGACGAGGCG
>RJWH01006084.1:0-61625 GCA_004363575.1 Solenodon paradoxus | reverse complement strand
GTGCAAACTGTGCATTAGTGGAATTCAGCATAAGGGGTTGCAAATCCCACCCGACCAGGATATGGGGGTAAAAAGAAACTGCTGGAGCAAGCTCCTATGCTTCTTATGCTATTATGCTATTTTGACTTTTCATTACTTAAATATGCATGTTAAACTCTCATCCTCCAGTGATGGAATAATAAATAAAACTGGAAGAGATCTTGAGGGTACAATAGAGATATCACTGGGATGCAACCGTTTGGGACCCTTCCTGACGACACTTTCAGTCACACTGCCCACTGAGCACATCAATGTGGTGTCTGCACCTGTGCGCCACCCTGAAATGCCAGACGGGAGCACTTCGTTGGCCCTCTTTTCCAGGCGAGACCTTGGAGCCTGAGCAGAGCAGTGGAGGGCCCGGCGGCGTCCCTGCATGTCCAGGCTCTGCCGCGACACCAGGAGATAATGGGCAATAAAACCGCCGAGTGGATTGATCTTTTCACTCAGACTTTCAGAAAAGACGGGATGGCAGCATAGGTCTTTCCTCCAGTGGGAAGGGTTTCCTTGGCGCTGGAAGGCTGTTGCTGGGCTGGCAGAGCCAAGCAGGGGAGCTGGCGCCAGGAGCTGCGCCTCCCGGGGGCATCTTGACAAAGGACAGCTGCAATGGCCTGCTTCCCTGATTCTGAGCACACCTCCCTTCGCACCCCCAAATCCCTCATAAGAGGTGTTTTATCACTGGGGAGAGGTGGGGACATCCTGTCCCATTCAAGTGCTGCTCTATGCTCTCTTCCTTGGTGGTACAAGAATGCTGCTGTGCCTCCTTTGGCTAACATGTTGATTTTTACTGTGATCAAGACTTAATATTGCTCTTCAAGTATTTCACCGATTCCTTTGAATGTATTGGTTCCAGGTCCCCAGGAAATGTTGAAATAAGATTTCTGTGACATCTTGTCTTAGAACACTGAAGAAATCTTCCCACACCAGACAGGAGAAAGGTGGCAGGCCTGCAGCCTCAGCCTCCCCACCCCCACTGCAGAGGAAGCCCCCCACCATGCTGGGAAGGGGAGGACTGCACTGAGTCAGGCTGGAGGAAGAGGGGTGATTGACACCCCCTGGGGCTCTTCTACTTCGCTCACATTTTTAAGGTATTCAGTTTCAGGGAAATGGCCTTTCTGACATAGGATATGGCTTCATAGAGGTTTCTGAGGTCAGTCTGAATGGCCTCAAAGCCCTCATCTCAATTAAGAAAGAAACAGTCTATCTGGAGGCGGCCTGTCTTCCACCTGCCCCCACCCACCATGCCTTAGTGGAGGGAGCTGCATAAGCTGCTCCGGAGGGTCTGAGTGAAGAGCATCCGAGCCCATTCTGGCCTTTCGGATGGTCCTCCTGGCCTGGCCTGCCCTGATGTGGGAGCCCTTTGCAAACAACGAAGCCCACCTGCCCTGCTGTGATGCCCCATGCTCCCAAACCACTCCAAGTCCACGTCCCGGGAGCCTGTGATGGCACGCCAGGCTCCCTGTGATGGCACCTCAAACCTTCCACTAACCTTAATAATGCAGGCACATCCTGAGGCCCTCTGTTTTCAGCCCTTCAGGAGTGTCTGTGGTTTCACTTTGATGAACACATCTTGAAAGTGCACTTCTCAGCTTTCTCATGGCCTGACCACAAGGTAGGTGGAGGGTACTGAAGAAGTAGACCTTACATGAGCAGTTAACTTTATGAGACAACCCCTACTGCGATCTCTCAAATTAATCACATTTGGATGGAGCACAAACTTTGTACTTGAGTAACAGGCTCATTTTCCTTACGGTACGGCCCCACCAGAAGCTGCAGACCACAGAGGCTGCTTAGAGCTCCCTGATACCTGCAGGAAATTCCATTGACCTATAACATGTCTCAGGAACTCAAAGTCATTGCCATTTAAAACCAGCAGCTTTCACATAAAAATCTGGATTTCCAACTTCTTTGGGGAAATGGGAAGATTTGACCCCAACATGCCTGCAGTGAAACCTTACACGATATCCACCAGCTGGGATGCGGGGGATGACCCCCAGGTAGGCACTGCTCTCCAGTTGACCCAAGTCCCCACCTGACCCCTTTGAGGACACCCCCTACTTTGCTCATCTGCATTACCTGCCTATAGCCTGCAGCCTTCAAAGGGCAAAATAAAGGGGAGTCAGTTTCTTAAAAGATGAGCCCAAACAGGTCAGACGGCAACCGTGCTGGGATTCTGCACAGCAGTGTTCCTTGTACAGGCACAGCTCATGGAATAATTTGGGTTGACCCCCTTCCAAATAGCCCCTGCACTGCTCTCCTCTTCCCTCCCCTCCCTCCTAGCCCCTCACCTTTATCCAGTTCCTTCTCCAGGCAGAACAGGCCTCCTTGGGCTTCAAGAAGAGTATTGCTGTTTTTCAAAAAGAAGTCATTCAGAGATGCTGGGCTGGACGGCTGCACATCGCTCGTAATACTACAGTCCCTCCCAGAAGTAAACAAATCTGTACACAAGACACATTCCTGAAAGTCCAGCAGTATCATCTCAAATGGCCCAGGTCTAGTGGGGAGACCTGCCCCATGCCAGGTAGCCCAGCTGAACAAACCCCCAACCCCAGTGAAATGTGAGGTCTGCAATGGGGGAGGCTTGACAGAGCAGCCAAGACAGGAAACAGGAAAGAGAAAAGGAAATCCCCACAAAACACAAGCCGCACATCTATGGTCAGTTCCGCCTGAAGGGCTTTCTGGAAGGAGGAGTTATTCTTGGGTAAGAATTGCCTAGTGTGCCAGAGGGGCATGTTAGCTCTGTGAGATCCCCGAATGCAAGGGGTTGGGGTGGGGAGCCAGAGGCAGTTGCTAGACACCCCTGAGAAGCCACAGATGGGCTGCCCATGGGCCCTGTCTTCTGGGCCAGGCCCACCCCAACCCCAGGAAGTGAATGCTGCCCTTTGCCCTTCAGCAGCCTCAGAGGGAGGCTTCTTTCTAAAGGTCGTGCCTGATCACCATTTGGCCATGTTGCGTGGGCAGCACTTTAAATGACTTATACATCAGGTCTTGTTTGTGTAGGTGGGGGTGGGTGTCATGTCCTTGTCACCCTAGATATGTCCCAAATGTCACTGCACAGTTAGCCCCTGCTGTGTGGGCATTTGAGTTTGGGGTGAACTTTGCTTACTAACTGCACACTGTAAGCTGAGATACTGTGGCTGCTTTCTGAAAGCAGCACCGTGTGACATATAATAGAGACAGAGTGATAGAGCCACACAACATACAAGCTAAAAGCCCTTTTGTGTGAAGAGAAAGCAAGTGCATCATTTTTTTAAGAGGCAATATGCTATTCAAAGTTGCAGTTAGGAAAGCAGTGTTCAAGCTGGTCTTTGCTGATCACTTTGACCTTGAACAGAAAGTTAATGCAAGGTGCAAGGAATCTGTGTTTGTTGGTCCATTAAAGCACTTTGCTAAATTTCTTTCAAAGAGGTGTATTCAAACATGTATACTACAAGGAAGTGTTTATTGCCTTATTTTTTCTACTAGTGAAAAATTAAAAATTAGAAAAAGTCACATAGGGGACAAGTATTAAATCAAGTGTCGCTTCCATATAAAGAAGTCTGGAAGAGCGTATCATTGCATGATAAACCTTATAAAGTGGAAAAAGTAAGACTCCAAGAGCCGTGTAACTCTGAGCACACACATTTAATGTCCCTGATAAATATCCCGTACAAAGAGAAATGACATTTATATTCTTGAAGCAGTAACATTATAGATGAGTCTTCATGTTCTTCACTATATTTTGTGCAGTTATATATTCTGCAACTCAGTTTTATTGAATATAAATTCAAACTTTCCACAGATAATAACCTCAGCACGGACATCACCAACCCGACCCTGTTTTGGGGCCATTGTGCAAAGTAATTTGTGACCATATGGAAAGATAAAGAAGCCAGGCTTCAATGGATCTGCACTTCCAGGGAGGGAGCCTGTGCGTGCCCTTTGACTCCTAAGCTACTCATCTTGCCGGTTGACACTGGTCTGCTGCCATGGCTGAGTGGCAGTGGTCATAATCACACTTGGAAGTTAACTCTAAAATGGCGAGGAAGCCATCAGAATACATGAGCAGCCCAAGAGAGGAGCTCGCAGCAGATGCCCCGGGGACGGGCAGTTCACCAAAACGCACATCTCAGCCAGCAGCAATGGATAAAATGCTTTCACTCCCTTTTTAGGAAAATGCCTACTTTCCAGAAATGAATTGCAGCAATGAATTACGAAAATTGTTTCATTGTTTGCATAATAGATCAGGAATTCTAAAGCTGACTATATCCAGTCTATTTCTGAGACTTTTATGAGTGCATCTCAACTTTTCAAGACTGAAGTTCATCCATCTGAAAAGAGTGGGGCGACTCGAGTGTGGAATGAGTATTGTTATTATGATTTTATTTACCAGACACAATTCCAAACACTCCAAGAACATTATTTCATCCACATAATGACCCATCATGTGGCACTATTTTTGCAGTTTTCAGTTGAGGAAACATGGACACAGAGAGGTTAAGCAATTTGCCTGAGGTAAACACAAGCAGCAAGAAGCAAAATTACAATTTGGGACCCAAACTGTCTGTCTCAGTCTCCTTCTCATCCCAGGGTGTTGGGAGGGTGTTCTCTGTAAAACCATCTCTAGAGCCTTTGGGGCAAACTATTTGATATTTGATCCAAGAAGGATAAGGAGACCACCTAAATGAAAAGAAGTTATAAAAAGAAAGTTTGGGTCACCCTAACAATGCTTTCCCCAGTTAGCATGGTTATAGGGCGTCATCTGGTGGTCAAACAGAGCATTACTTCCTGCTCTAAGAGTGGCCCCTCCATCCCTGGATCTAAATCAAGGAATGCCTCAGAGACTGACCCTTCTAAGCCTTTCTAGTGAACCAGCAGATTCTATTAAACCTAAGGAGCATCTCCTAGAAGCAGTGAGCTCTGACCCTGTCCCACCACCGATGGACCCAGAGAAAGCTTCTGTAGTGACATACCTTTGAAGTGCTAGAATGGGGGCATAGAAGCAACCCCTGGATGCCATATGCTGGCTCTAATATTCGTGCCCACTTTACAGATGGGAAAACTGATTTTCAAGGAGAGTGATGGCATGCCAGGGTCATCTAGCCACATATGTCAGTTCTAGTATGAACCTCAAGTTCATACTTCTCCTCCAGAACCTGGCTAGGGTAGTACCTGGGCTCCAGGACCATCTGCTGCCCTGAAGCCAAGTTCATAGCACTTACTGGGACGGGGGTTCCAGCAGCTTCTACACCTGCTTTCCTTTCAGTGTAGGAACTCTCTAAACCTCCCTTGTCTTTTGGCATTCTAAGGTCCCTGTCAGTCATGAACCGTAGTAAAATGTCAAAATCAGGACAGCAGCCTTCAGGGAGCTGTAGCTCTAATCTACAGAGCACAGTGCCATTTGTGGGTGTCCACTGAAGTCATTTACAGCAGAGGAAGTCAGTTCTCAAGCATCTTTACTCTCCTTTCATCTGCAATTGTCTGTGAGCCAGATTCTGAAACATGGACGTTTGATGACAGCCTAGGACCCAGGCCCCCATCCCTTACAAGCCCTGGGTGGTCCCAGACACTATCCCTATGAAGAAGGAAGGGTCTGCTCTATTCCAGGTGGGAAATAATTTCCATCCATACAAAAGAGGGGCTCCCTGCTTCCCGGGCTTGGGGACCACTGGTGGTGACACAGACCAGATGAAGGGGGGTGGAGAAAGGGCCCACTGGACGGAGCGGGTGCTTACACCCAGCTCAGCCCATGCTCCTCACAGGCACCAGGCATGTTCAAAATAAGTGAAGAGATAAATGAACAATGTGCATTCTAGGAGGCGGGGAGGAACATTTCTCCAACATAGGATCGCAAATGTGCAATGAAGTTAAGCTTCCTCCCTCCAACTTATCTCAAAATGCACACAACATTTCCCCTTAAAAAACTTTGAGGTGAAGTTGGGGGGTGCGCAGCTGGCCCTGACTTTGATACCTTCATTCATTGATACTTTCCTGGAAACTGACTTTAAGTACAATGACCGAGAATGAAACCAGGTCTTCAAAGAACATCGTTTCATTCAGAAATCCTGTGGACTGGTATTTTGTTGCCTTCGTTATAAGGAAGCCTCGTGGAATGACACAGATGTTATTCTTCGAGGACCTGCTGTACAGCCACTGGCTGAACTAAGCAACTCATTTAAGCCTCTGGGGCCACAAAGAGGAGAAGGCTGGACCGTGCGCAGCCAGCCTTTCAAACAGTTGCCTTTCTAAAGGTACCCGTTCCTGAAACTGGTGCCCGTTCCTGAAACTGGTGCCCGAACCATTTCCAGACTGGTGACTGATGGGTCATGGATGCCCGGATTCCCTGGAATGTGACGGTGACTCCCACCAGCAGGTGACTCCAGCTCTCACAGACGCGACTGTGAACACAGCAAAGACATCAGAGAGTTGGGAGAAGTCGTCACTCGGCAGCAGGCTCTGGACAACCCAGGCCCCGAGCAGAGGCCTGCCAGCCCACAAAGCCATCCTGCCCACCCTCGTTCGAAGGGCAGATGGAGTAGCCCCCGCTGGCAAGCATTCCCCAACTAACTGGTCCCCTTCGGGGCACAACATCAACCCGTGACCTTGTCCAGCTCCGACATGACTGTACGTGGTAATGACTGTGTGCTGTCGTAGACCATATCGGCCCAGCAGGAAGAGGCATTTGCTTCTCTGCCAGGAGGTCTAGAAAATGCGGTCCCTTCTGGCATCGGCCCATTTGGAACCCCAGAACCCCTGGGGTGGACAGGAATGGTATGTTCTGGAACCCACCCAGACTGGGCCTTTGAGAAAGTTTGAGTGTCCATTGCTTAACCCCTGCCCTCGGAAACCACTCTCCCTGCTGCCCGTTGACGGGGAGGGATACCAGGCTCCCCAAATGCTGCTTCTGACAGAGCTTCCTGGTCGAAGGCACTCCCGGGCGCCCACCCGGTGTCCCAGCACGAGCCTGACTGGTTCCTCCTGTGGCCGGCGCCTCTGTACCCTGGCAAAGGAAGGACAGGCAAGAAGCTCAGTGGTACCCTAGGCACAGTCATCGACGCCTGCTGTGTGCTGGGCAGTGTGTGGGCAGGGGCCCTGCAGGACTCTGAGCCCAGGAAGCCCAGGCAGGAGGCAAAACTCGACTGAGTCGCCCCCAGTCCTGCTGGTCATCACCCTCTGCCTGCTCTCCTCACCCAGACAGGCGCTCTCCAAAGTCCAGGGGACAAGTGAAAATGGGTGGGACATGTCTGGAAGACACACAGGTGTCAGATGAGGCACTATTGTGGGTCACACAAACACAAACTCCCAAAACCGAATGTGAGCCATGGGGGCTCACAGCTCACGGGCACCTGATGAAGGAGGAGGGGCCCCCCCCACCGGCTTCCAACCAGGGGCAGAACCGGAGCAGCTTCTCAAACTATTACCTAGTGGAGCTGCGCTCCAGGGTAGCTGCCGTGAGTTCCATTTTCAGGCAGCTTTGGGAGGTGCTGGGTCCAAGGAACCTTGAGCTGTGCTACAGGATTTGTCATGCTTTTATCCATCACTTTACCCCCAAGCCTCTGAGAGAGGTTTGGACACACCAGGCTTAGCAAACTGATTTGATAACAAAAACAAAAATAACAGTTGCAAGGATTTGAAGCACTCTAGAGGTTTTAAATTAATAGCATCTACAGTAGACACCCAAAGACATCCCATACTATATCTACGAGTTATTGAAGGACAGAAAACAAGGTGCATATCTGACCGAAATACCTGACTGTACAGCATGACCCTGAAATCTGGTCTGTACGGGGTGTTCTTTGGGAGAAAAAGTGAATAACCTTGGTCTTTGTCTTTTCTCATGCATAGATAATGCCCTTATCTTAAACCAAGAATGTGAGGAACTAAGCAAACATTTGCCTGACATACTCACACTCTTTGACATAGAATGAAAAGTCTTCTTTTTCTACATATCATTTGACAGTATGAATATACAAAACTGAAACTAGATTTTGATGTGCATGGGGCGACCATGAATGCTGGGCGTAAACCCCTGAGTGTAACTCCTCAAACTGACTCTGAATAATCTCCTAATAAATGTCTTGTGACTCAATTTTGACTTTGCTACACAGTGATGATTTTAATTTAGACAACAGTCACCAAACCAAGGCCAGTTGCCCAATCTCCTTTGTCATTCACCATAAAATCCCAGTTCCCCAGGATACAAGTCAGAGGTACAGCTCTAGCTTGCAAGTGCGGGGGTGGTTCAGATAAGATGAGCAACCCTGACTCCAGGGAACTTACTAGAAATGCAAAGTCTTGGCCTTTCCCCAGCAGAATTTCTGGGGGTGAGCCCTGTGCTCTGTGATATAACAAACCTTCCAGAAGATTCTGATGCCTGTTTGGAAACTACTGAAATGAGATAGCGCCACAGCAGCTACGACACCTTCTGCTGTCAAAACTGGACTTGTGTTTCGGGAGAGTTCTCCAAAGCACAGCAGCAGGAGTGAAGGAAAGTTTAAGGCAGCTTCCCTTGAGCAAGTGGTACATGGGCAGAAGGCTGAGCTCAGGGCCGCTCTGCAGGGCGACAGCGTATGCCCTCTGCCAGGTCCCTGTGGCCACTGTCCTCCCTCATGTGGCTGTCACCCCTGGGCTTAGCCAGGGCCAGGAGGGGGCAGTGAGACCTACAGGGACAGAGACTGCCCTCCCCCTGTCATGACTGACCACTCAAAAGCAACCTGCCAGCAAGGAGCTCAGCCTGGACCCAGGAGGGTCCGCAGCAGGAGACCATGGAGAGACTGTGTCAGAGCCAGCTCCACCTGGGCGCAGACACAGATGCCACTGCCTTGTTGTGCCTCGCCCCAACCCCAGCTGGGGCATACACTCTTTTGAAACATTTATTGATGGAACGTTAACTAAGCAGAATTCAGACGGTGACCCCTGACAGGCTGCTATTGTGACTCATGTCACACCAAGGGGACAATGGCCAAGGCCAGCTGCCCAATCCCCTTATTCCCCCAGGACAGGGGCTGGCTGGCTGATCTTAGGGGCCGTGGCAGACTCTGTGCATATTAAAGTCCAATGCCACGGAAAAGAGTCTTTTCAACAAATGGTGTTAACATAAGTGAGCAGTAGCATGCAAAACAATGAAACTAGGACACTCTCTAACACTGCTGACAAAAATTTACCCAAAATGGGTTAAAGATCTGCACATAAGACCAGGAAACTGCAAACCATATAGAAGAAAATGTAAGTAATAAATTTTACAATGTCTCCTTAGAGATATCTTTGGGACTCAACCCCAGTGGGAAGTGAAATAAAAGAAAAAATAAACGCTTGGAACTATACCAAACAAAAGGTGTTTGTGCAGAAAATAAACTGTCACCAGACCAAAAAGACACCCAGCTGAAAAGATATTTTCGCATCGTACATTTGACAGGGACTGTAGTATGTTTACATTGCATAAAACCTATAAGGACTTACACAACAACAAAACCCAACCCAATCAGAAAATGAGCAGAGAATATGAACAGACACCTCTCTAAAGAGGATATCAGATAACCAGCAGGCACATGAAAAAATGCTCTTTGTCATTGACTATTAGAGAAATGCAAATCAAAACAGCAATGGAATGGCATTGTGCCCCACTGGGTAACAACAAGCGTTAGTGAAGACACACTGCTGCTGGGAGTGCAGGTTGGTGTAGCTACTGGGAAAGCAGTAAAACTGTATGGATATTCCTCAAAAAATTAAAAATAGAACTTCCATACAATCAGCCATCCCACTTCTAGGTATCTATCAAAAGAATATGAAAATATTTACTCAAAAAGATGTAGTTACCCCTTTGTCTATTGTAGCATGATTGAACTAAGGTATAGGATCAACTAAAGTGCCCACTAAGGAACGAATGGATAAGGTACAGAATGAAATATTACTCAGCCATGACAACATGCAAGAAACTCAAAGGTATTTTGTTGAGTGAGGTGAGTCTGAAGGAGAAAGACAAATACAGGATGATATCACCTCCCTCTGTAATACACAAAAACCATGAAAATGAACTGATAGGGTAAAGTTAGAATAAACCTTTGGACCTTGACAGCAGAACTGAGGCTACCTGAGGAGAGGAAGGTTGTGTGGGAGCATGTGATGGATTTGTTTATTGTTTTATTTTTCCCTTTCTTTTTTGACTATTTTGTTGGAGAGAGAGGTGGTTGTTGTTTTTGCTTTGGTTTTGCTTCATTAAAAAAAATTACAAAATCCAGCCTAGTCCATGTTGATTATTTCTTAAATCTTAGAAAGTTTCAACTGCCTAGAGAGGCAAAGTGACCTCTCTGCCCTGAATTTTATGGCTCATTAATTCACGGGGGGTGGAATTTGGAGGAAGACGCCCATAATTTCAGTCTGAATAAATATATATGCAATTTCAGGTGATAACATTAACTCAAATTTTCAGAAGCACTAATATATACCTCAACACAGCCCACAGGTATATTTGGGTCTTCCAAGGCAGAGAATAGAAATAAGGGAGGCAGTGGGCTTGGCCAAAGCTTTCCAGAGTCCCCGGGTCACTCCCTTTAGCCTGGCTGGGAGCTGAGGCTAAGCACTAAGTCTAGCTGGCAGGCGAAGTCGTTCAGCACTGCCGTCAAGTGGGTTTCAGCATGCACAGACAGAACGACCTGTGTGGCAGGGGGTGGGGGGCGCAGTAAAGACAAGAAATGCAGTCCATACCAATGAAACATGGACACACTGGAACAGCAGAGCAGGGCCCACATGCCTGAGCCACACGAGAGTCTGTCTTCTGCTGCTTCACTGGAGGCCCCACCCAGCAGGGAGGCCTGGGACAGTCCTCAGGCCCCAGCCAGGACTCAGTCTCCTGGTCAGTCTTCTGCTGCTTCACTGGAGGCCCCAGCGGGTGGGTCTTTGGTGGTGCCCACTGTGAATGGCATCACCCCATGTGTGCCTCTGTTTTGATTACTAAGATATGATTGACACGTGTCAGGTTGAGGTGTGCAAAATGCTGGTTCAGAGCATTTATAGGTCGCAGTCTAATTACAGCAGTTGCACTGGCTGCCCCCTCTAATGTGTCCCATAATTGTTCTCTGTGTTGGCAAAAGTAAAGGTCTTATCTCTCAGCAACTTGGGGTTTATAAAGATTGCCCACCTTCTTAATCACATTAGAGTAGCGCCTAAATCTTAAAGCTGGAAGGGCCCAACTGGGAAGTGACCAGTGAGGAGAGGTGTTTGTTCATTCATCTCAAGTAAGTTTGAGATGCCACTTGGGCTGGACATGGGAGGGAAGGGCAGTACCACTGTGACGTGCAGACTCAAGGTGGCCAAAGCTGAAGGCCAGGGCATGCGGGTCTCTGTTCAGCAGCTCAGTGGAGCAGGCTCAGGGGCCAGAATCCTCTCCAGTCATCGCTGCACCGTCCCTGCGGCAGTATGACCTTCAGTGACTGATCTGATAATAAACAAGAAACTTGGGTGCCGAACGTAATCATCAAGAAAGTCTGGCCTTACAAAGAAAACATTGCCTGAACTAAACCTCCGGCTGGGCTCTGCCATTGATTTATCTTTATACTACTAGATCCTTCTCTCGTGATGGTAGCAGTTAATGGGACCAGTTCAAGCGCACCCCACAGCATCCACATCTACCTGGGGAGGCCCCAATTTCCGCCGATGAGAGAAAAGGGAGGGCAGAAACTGCACATCAGATGGGCCCTGGAGTCCACTGGTGAAAGCTTAGCCACTGCAAGGTGTGGGTGTTGTCGCCATGTGCCCAGCCAGGAGCCGGTCTCCAGTGGGCCCAGAGGAGAAATTCTGAAGATCTCTGTGTCCCTGACCTGCCTCTCTGCACATTGGTGTGAGGCTCCCCCTGCAGACGTTCCGTTCGGTCCCACGGGTCCAGCTCCCTGAGGTTAGCGATGGCCGTGTGTTGTTTTGGCCAAGGAAGCAGAAACAGAAGAGACCTCTAGTGTGTGATTCTCCATGCATTCCCCACATGGTGGCGTGGAGTACAGTCAATGGCAGCTATCGTGAGCTGGAACACATGGAACACAGAGCCAGCACCCACGGGAGAGCCGGTCACAGGTGTGCCCAGACTCAGCTGACTCGGGAAAGACGGGGAAAGCCGCAAGCGCCCAGCCACTAGATGCTGGGTTGCCTGCTGCCACGGTGGGGTCCAGTCTGTCCTGATGCAGAAGGAGCAGCTCTGGGCTCCCCGACTGCCTCCCCCAGTCGTGGCACAGCTTGTGAATGCCCTTCCGACCACATGCCACGGCCCAGGCACAGCTGCATCACTGCTTACCCAGTAACTCTCCTCCAGTGGCTGGTCCACTCTGAGTCCAACGCTCCCCTGGGAAACAGGACCCTCCCTGGGCAGAGCGCACACTGTGTGGGCTGACGGGGCAAACAGCCATCAGTGACACTCGGGCTCATGCAAGGGGGAGCAGGGAGTATGGACACTGGGGGGCCGCATGCCTATTCACCCCATTTGCCATTCAGATGACATTAGCAGCTTCTTCTGACCTCACCTGCCACCCCATCTGGGGGTTTCCTGTCTGCACAGCATGCTTGGCCCACACTCAAGACCAGCAGGAGTGTGGAGAAGGGTGCAGCTTTCCATCAAAGACAGAGAATGGGTGAATGCCCTCTCCCCAGGGGTGTGGAGGTAGCTCCGAGGCTGGCTTTTTACCTTCTCAGAGGTGGCCCGGGTGGGCCTGCTCCCCAGGTGCCCACCTCAGGGATTGTCGGGCCACCTCACCCTGCTTCTTGCTGAGACATTGCCATCTGAGAAAATTGTACCCATGTCGTTGTATGGAGTGTGCTTCCAGGGAAGGCACCCTAGGAAGGGGGATCTGCACAGACACAGCCACAGGGAGTACGTGAGCCAGCAGCAGCTGCTACCTCCTTTTCTAATCCAGGGTGTCCTTCCTCCTGGGGCAGGGCTGGTTCGTTTTCTGTGCCAGTTTGGCTGGGTCTCAGAGCCAGGAGGAGAAACACAGTGGTAGGCCTTTGTCTCCAGCCCATGTTTGGGTTGGAGGGGTCCCCATAAGCAGCAGCTGGGAACCCCAGCATTGCTGCCCATAGTGTCCCACCCCTCAGGTGACGTCTACTGCAGTGAGGGTCTGTAGGTTCCTAAATAGCACATCACCCCTTCTATTTGCCATACAAAAAAAAAAAAAAAAAAAAAATGCAACTGTCATGACTGGAGAGTCGGGCAGACCTGGCTTTCCCCTTTACCTATAGGGGAAGAGGCTCAGAAGACACGAGACAAGAGGGGAGGCAGCCAGGCAGGAAGCACCGATCACACCTTCAGGGAAACTCCACCAGCAGTCATGCCCCGCTGGTCACACGGCCCTCTGGAAGCCCCAGAATCCCTGTAGCTCACAGGGTCATGGGGTGAGATGAAAGTCCCTTTCATCAGGTGGCCTGGGGTTGGGAGAAGAAGGGCTGGGGCACAAGACGGGGCAGCCTGGAGGAGGTGACAGCCTGTGTATGAATGCATCTGGTGCATTTGCAAATGGTGTCAGAAAAAGCCTTGCAGCCCTCCTCCAGAAAGCAGAGACAAGGACTCTTTGCAGCAGGAAAGCACCCCTGTGCTGGGCAAATAGGGTCTCCAGAAGTCCCATCCTCTAAAATTTGTCTTTGCAGACATAATCAAGTTAAGGAGAAGTCATGCTGGGTTAGGGTGGGCCCCACTCCAATGACTGGTGTTCTTAGAAGGAACGTTGGACGCAGACCCAGAGGAGAAGGCCATGTGGAGATGGAGAAGAGACAAGCCCTGAAGCAGCCATCCCAGGATGAGAGGCTGAAACAGAGTCTGAGCATGAGCTGCCCCGCCCAAGAAGCAGTCCAGCAATACCTCAGTGTCAGGCTCTGGCCTCCAGACTGTGAGGGAGGAAAGTCCTATAGTCGGAGAGCCCTAACTCACACGATCCCTAAAGGATGTCGCGATGGCTTTAACACACATCTGCATGTTTTGACATGACCTCCAGCAAAAGATGGAGCCTCACCCCCCTCGGCTCAAAGAAATGACTTGCATCTAGAGAAACGGAACGTAGCAGAAGTCACATCTCCAGGTCATGAGAAGTGACAGTCTGACTCTCTTAGCCTGCTCGCTCTGGGACCCCTGCCACCAAGGAAGTCTTGATTATGGGGGACCCCACGTGTTCTGGCCAATAGCACCCTGCTCTCCCATCTGAAAGCCAGTTGGGGGCTCCAGACAGGGGATGGAGAACCTGGAGGGGGTTGGCCATGGTAACAGCCTTACAGGGGAGCCCTGAGAAGATGCTGCCCTGCTCAGTCGGGCAGCCCCAGAATGCAGGTGCAGGACCACATCAGCTCTGTTTCTCAGCGCTCGGAAGGAGAGAAAACACCCGAGATTCACCGTCCTGGGTGCAAAGGACACACAGGACGCAGAGGGTGGCCACCATCCAACATTCAAGCACAGTGCAAGGCAGACCTAAATCTCTGAGCCCTGCCACCTAGAAAGGGCCTAGGGAGCTAGGGAGCCCACCGGGCTAGACCAGGGACAAAGCACATCAACCCAGTCTGCTCTCAGACAGCCTTCTGCTTTTACAGTCACTTTTGGAAGTGAAAGGAGCAGATGTAGAGGATTCTTTCCAGAAGCTCGTCTGGAGAAGGAAAGGCTGAGCTCAGAGGGTAGCCTGCTTGGATGTCTGAGACTGGGAAAGACTCCTCCACCCAGAAGAGCCAGCAGGGGGCAGTCTCGGGCGGTGAGCCGGCAGTCCAGACAGGGAGGGCAATGAATGCTTGGGTCCAGGACGGAAACATACCTCTGCCCTACTGAATATTGGCACACCCACACTTGCTCATGCACACATCCATAATCCTGTCATACATGTCTACACACACACGTGTACACACAGTGTCCTGACAGAATGTACTGGAAGGGAAAAGTTCCAATTCAATATTTTGCAGACAGGATCCAGTTTTCCTGGCTAAGAAAAGCTGGGTTGGTCCCCCAGTGAGTGACCAAGGGCAGCTTGGAGCTACTCTCCTTCCCAACAACCTTATCTACTGGGTCCGAGCCCCAACCCTATGGCTCCCGGGTCAGTACCCAAGCGGAGCAGAGGGTGTGGCTCCTTCTACCAGGCATGTTTATGCATGGAGAGTGAATGGTTGAAATGCAGGCACTTGACTTGCCTGGCTCCCAAAATACTTGATGGTGGCTTACAAATAAACCACATTCTATTTTCTAAGATCAAACAAAGCTAAAGGGACAAAACTACAGCAAGGGAACACAAAGACAGTCTGGAGCCCAGTGACAAAAACAGAAAGCATGACCACCGATGAGAGCAAAGAAGGACCCGGGTAGCTTGCCCTGGAAACTCACAGCAGTCGCTCACTAGAGGAGCAGGTTGGAGGACAGAGACGGAGAGCAATAGAGACAGATGGGGGCAGGGGGTTGGGGGGTGAAACAGAGCCACAGACAAGCAGGCTTGCAATCCCAGCCAAACCATCCCTTCAGGAATGGAGAAATTCATTCAGGATAAATCCTGTGGAACAGGACTGTGCCCCAAGAAAGGTCAGCTGAAAGATGGATTGATTCCGTCTGGATTTGAGTGTTAGGGAGACTTCAGGAACGTGCCTCAGCCTTGCCACACTCCTCTTAACTAAGATTAGTTACTCATGATATTTTCCAAAGCATGAATCAACAAGTAGTCCTGATTTTCGGGCAGTGTGGTATGAGATCCCCAGTGCACAATAAATGTCACAGAGAAAACCAGCTTACTGGAGGAAAGCCAAATGACAGTCACACTGTTTTCTACCAGAAGAGGGAGACGGGAGTTCAAATATCCTTCAGTTCTAGAAGCAACTGCAGATTGACCTGTCACAGATCAGTCTCAGAACAGGAGTTTGGGGAATGGCCAACACTGCAATTGAAATGCAAAGATCATTTTTTAGAGATAGAAGACAAACAAATGACATAATTAAACAATGCTAAACTTAAAAGAGAGAGAGAGAGACAGAATGAACTAACCCAAACAACAATGGACTCAGTGACGGGGGACAAAAGGGCAAATCAAAGGGTAGAGAAGTGACAGGGGAGGCATGAGGGAATGGGGAAATGTGGTTAATTGCAAATGAAAAAATGCAATATGAGAGAGAGAGTGAGAGAGAGGGAGAACTGCGATTTTGAGTACACAGATTCGGCAGGCAACATAAAACATGCCTTCTTACATATGTAAATGTCTCTGTTTTCAGAGATCCTCTGATGTCAGCAACCTCTCAAAAATAATCTGCCCGAAATAGTCTATATGTCAAAAGGGCATATTTGGGGAGAAATATTTTTCCCCTGTCACCTGCTGTCCCACACCTGTTTCCCCATCAGGAGACCTGGCACTTGGATTTGTGACCTGGTCTGTGTCCTACTCCTTTCTACATTCTGCTGCGGGAATAGACCCGACTCTTGTGCTGAGCCAGCCTTCGGGTTCCTAATGACTGTCAGAGTGGCAGTGGTCATTAGGACCTGCTGCAGTTCCATCAAGGCGCAGACATGGACCCCAGTTAGTGAGGACACGGATGGCACCAGTCATCTCTAAATTTCCCCCGATGACTTGAGAAGTATTAGAGTGTTTTGTTGAATGCCTGCGCTACTGATTTCATCACTAGTCAGACCATGCTTGAATTTATAAATAGACTTACCATAATTGTACAGTTGAAACTGAGATCAATTGGACTGTCACCAAGTGCAGCATGGGGTGGGGGAAGGGTGTAACACCCGTCTGGGGAAAGTTACACCCATCAGGCAGTTTGGAGCTAGTGTTTTAGGTGTTTGTTTGTCTCTAGGCCCCTTCGGAACCCTCCTTGAACGTCAGCCCTGAGTATCACACAAGGTCTGAAAAACCGAAGTGGAAGATATTTGGACAGAGCAAGCCTACTTCCCCATCAATCTAGGCCGTATGAATTTATTATAATTTTATTACCACACTCCCATGTTTCCCTCTTGTATGGAGATGTTCTTGGCAAGTGCTGAAGTGCTATGTGTGAGCTGGCAAGATACACTATTTGTCTCCGTTACTTTGAACATAAATTGAGTGCAGAAAGACAGAGAACAAAACATAATAAATACAAAGCAACTATGCCCTCTTTACCAGCATAAAAATCTAAAAGATTGTTAAGGAGAATAGTTACAAAGAAATTAAACTAAACATGGTTTTATCAGAACATAATTTTTTTTCTTTTTTTTTTTCCCTTTTGAAAGGAAAGGTGCAGGCAGGAATGAAAGTGAAGCAGGCAGGAAGAAAGAGGAGGAAGAAGCATCTCCATTTTATTTTTCTTTAGTTGTTCACACTGGTTCCTTTCCCTGGGCCTGGGACTCGAACACGGAAGCATGTGGCTTGTTCCTTCAAAGGAGATTGACCTAATTGCTGCTTGCCTAGGGCACTCCATGACAGGTAATATGTTAACCTATCACCAGGACTTCCATATTTTTCATTTGAAATGACTTTTCTTTTTAATTTTGTCATAACATTCTGAGAAGCTTAGTGGGAAATTTATTTCAGTCATCAGAAGACCCCTGACTGTAGCTTCTAACATTTTGCCCGTCTCTTCTGACCATACATTGTTTATTACAGAAAAACACTAGTCTGACTGGTGCTGAACTACCAGGAAGATAAGAAATATGTTCTACTACAGCATTAATATTTTTTGCTAATCTCTTTCTTTGCAGTGGACAAAAAGATCTTGCCACTTTTCTTCATGCTTAAGTTTTGTGTTCCTCAAATTTCTGCCTTAGAAGCCCCGAAGTTCTTTGCAGTAATTTACCATCAAATAATTAATCAATGTTTATTATTTAAGTGCCAGTTTTTTTGTTGATCTTAACTTCATAGCACTCAACGCTGGGCTAAGATATGTCACCAGAAAGCAGCTACACACAGTCCACAGCTTTCTTTCCAGGTCTGGATATGAAAGACATCGTTCATAAAAACTTTGACAATCTTCCTTCACTTTTTCAATGTTTTCAAAGACTTTGACCATTTTCTTCAAGTTTTATCAACAAGGCCTTTGTTTCTTGAGCACAAACTCACACTTCCTTCATTCTTCACTATTTGTTACCAGAGTTTGCATTCCTAGCTTGATATCTGCTGTGCTGGCGTTTTCCTCGGTGACCAAAAATCACTTCGTTGAAAAGTTGTCCACATACAAACCATAAATGTATTTCACCACCATCATTGTCAAAGAAGTGCCTTATCAATTGTGGGCAGTGTTCTTGAGAACAAAAGTACGATTTCAAGCCTTCAGCAATGTAAAGAATTCTTTCAAAGGCTGGCAACGCTGACAAATACCTGATGTTACAAAGTTGTCATCGTTTTTTTGTTTTGCACTCTGGCAAAGTCACCAAATTCCTTTAGCTGTGTTACATGAGCTGTATATATGTGAACATATTTGAAAACTATCACAATCAGCGTGTCAACATCACTGGGTAAGACATCAACAGCTGTTTGGAGACAGTTGTGTACAAGGTGTGACCCACAGCCGAAGCCAACAAAGTCCCTTCCTCATTTGCTCTTTAATCGGTTGAAGCATTGTTCTTGCTTTTTGATTTTACACAGCTCAGCTTTGTGTTAGAGTTGTCCCCACAAAATCCAACTTTTTCCTCCAACCCGTGTTTGTCAATAACGGAGATTCAGGCATAAGTCAAAGTCTCAGAGTCTCACTGGACAGTGTGTATATCCAAAAACGTGACTGACACCCACCCTTGGTCAGAATTATAGTGTCACATCATGAAAGTATCATTTTAATATCTTTTCCATTAGAAACAGCCACAGAAATTGTCACAAAACGTACCACTGCTAGGTGAGGTCTAAGGCAAGCTCAGATTTGGCTGCTGGTGCACATTTTACTTCTATTGGATGAGAAATTGGCTCAAAGAATTTTGAGACCAACTTTGATGAACAGTCGGGTATCCTGTCCTTCAAGCCATGAGAAACTCTATGAAAAGCGAGGGTGGCTTCTTCATGGCAACAAGAAGTTCCAATTCGGTTGCTTCTGACCTTTTTTCAAAAAGCATCCAATTATGACCACGTACGGACTGAGGCAGCACTTCCCATATCTGGGCCATCCCTGCCAGACAAGCAGTCTCTTGTGGCATAATTTGAAGCTCAGAATATCCAATCTTTCCTTAAAAGTAGAATTTTATCTTGGTTCCATTATTTTGCTGTCTGATAAACCAAAGTTCTGATATGAATGTGTATGAGAAGATCTTACGTTTTAGGCAAGACGAATGAACTTTTGACAAATTATGACTGAAAACAGAAAAGAATATCAAACCAGGTGGGAAGCCCAGACAAGGTCTCTAAACAGGGCAACCCCAGTGAGACCCGGCATGTGCTAACCCTCTATGTAAAGATCTAGTTACTTATAAAATAAGAGAACGTATTTTTGACCTTGAGTTTCTGTGTTGACCTGCCCCTGCTTCAGTGTTGCTGTGCCAGGGTCAGACCTCGGGAACACCCGGCTTTTCCAGTCCCCTCTGTGGCTGGTTTCGTAGTCCTATACCCATTACCTCTGTGGTGCCGTGTGCCCTGGCTTTCGGGTTGTGCTGTGCAGACTGCTCCCTCCAGCCCTTGGCCAGTCTCAGCTTGCCAGTTGGCACTCAGTGTCCACGTGCTGATTTAAGAGTCTTTCCTGCCAATACTTCCTTGAACCCAGGATGCTGCCAGCCTGTAAGCAGAGGCACTAGCTGGAGGCAGGGCACAGGGCTCCTGGGCAGTGATGGACAGACCCTCCTCCTCTCACAGGGGCTTTTGGTCTTTCTGAACACGCTCCATCCCACTGGGGACCCTGGCGGTAGTTCTACCCCCGGGTGCTTCCTCCTTCATCCTCCCACCTGGTGGGATTTCTTCTTCTGTCCCTTTGAGATTTGGGGATTGTTCTAGAAACTCCCACCTTCCCACTGACGAGCTCCAATCGACCACATAGTCCTATACACATTACCATCCACATCTCTCCTATCCCTGACTTCGTTCTTTCAGGCTGAGCAATCAGAATCCCACAGAAGGAGTGGTTTTACCCAGAGACATTTACTTCTCACAGTTCTGGAGGCTGGAAACCTAAGACCAGAGCGCCAAATGGTGGGTTCTAGTGAGGACCAATTTCAGGTGGCTGTCTTCTCATCGTGTCCTCACATGGTGGAAGGGATGAGGGAGTCTCCAGAGTATTATAAGGGCACTTATCCCATTCATGAGGCCTCCTCTCTCATGACCTAATCACCTTCCTAGGCCCACCTAACTTTCTCACTTTTGGGTTTTAGTTTCGATATATGAATTTAAGGGAACACAAACACTTAGACTGTGTTATCCTCCCCCACTTGCTGTCCTTCTGCCCTACAGGGTTGAGTGTGACTCCCATGAGCCCACTGCCTCTCCCCAACCCTACAGCCTCAATTCTGATGCCCAAGTTTTCCCCAGACAGAGTAGGTCTGTTTGGGTATGTGCCAGAGAGTGTCTCCTGGACGAGGTCAGGCTGAGAGCGGGGTCCTCCACTGATTCCCTGTGGCTAGACTGGTAACGAAGGCATGGAGAAATGCCAGAAAGTTCCAGCTGGCCCTTACTCTCCTTCTACCGACCACCAGACACTTCTCGGCAAACCTACAGCAAGGACTGCATATCTTCCTCCATGGATTCCTTCTTGGAGGTCTTGCTTTCCAATTCCATGCAAGGGCCACCTTATTATATGTACTCTCCAGACCATCAGATTCCCTGCTTTATGGTGTGAGGTCTGACTCCTCTGATACATCCTTGCTCTGTCATGAGCAGAAATGCTCCATTGCTGGTCTCTTGACTAAAACATCATCTCCCAACAGTGACAGCCAGCCCAGACTCTCAGGGGTTCCCTGGAGACAGCAGGGCTTTCATATGCGCTCTTGGTGCCAGCTGGGATTCTCGAACCCACTCCCAAGTGCCTGTGTAGCTCCTGCTTATAATTCAAACAGTCTTGAGAGTCACTGCTGTTCGGTAGCAGACAAGAGGAGGACAGGGAACCAAAGCCTATCTCTTGATTAACTGCGAGGACAGAGGGCCCCCACCAATCAGGCATTTAGAAGGGGAGAGATAATGATCATATAGTCCTATCTCAAGCCTGTCTGGTAGGAACTAGATGGAGACAAATGCATAGAGAGTATAACCCTGTCCTTAACTGATCTCCCTCATTATAATTTCATTATAATAAAATTAGCATTACAATTTTGACTCCCCGGGGAAAATTCTGGCTCCTGAATATACTCTCTATTCCCCACCCATTCCTAGAAATGCTGACCCCATTTCTGGTAACCTCCTCCCATGGGCAGGATCAGGGCAGGACCCAGCCTGAGACTGAAAAAAATAGGTCAACACCTCACTACTGGGTTGCTTCCTTTAGGGACAATCTGCTTTCCCATGTGAGAGTGAACTTTCATTTTGTCAATAAAGCTACGCTACTTGTTTCACCTCATCTGAGTCCTGGTGAAACTGTGCATGCACCAGGAGTGTCCTGGGGAGAATCGTCTCTCCAAGAACACGAGAACCCGAAAGCAAGATTTCCCACAGTAGCACTGCCTGCTGGACATTTCTTCTGGGGGAAGATGCCATTGACTATTCATCTGTCTCTTTGTTTGCAAGCAGCAGAAACAATCGGTTACTTAAACTGAAATACTAGAAGATTATTTGGTGCCTCCTAGTCTTGGAGAAACCTGCCACCCAGGTCCCAAGGGGCACAGAGTTGTCAGTAAAGGGGCTTCAAAAAGCATCTCTTTGGAATTGCCTGCCGAACATTACTGACTGAGCTTTTCCTCATACCCTTCATTTCAGGTGTGGACACAGGTAGTGAACACAATGATGACCTGAATCTGTGCTTGTAAAACTTCAGGTATGGAGGTAGGCACCCTGAGTCCTTCAGCTGTTCAAGGGTCAATTGTAATCATATATATGTATATATATATATATATATATATATATATATATACACACACACATATACATATACATATATATAATTTTTACAAGAAATTGACTCACCCAATTAGAGAAGTTGAGAACTACCGAAGTCTGTAATTGGCAAGCTAGAGATCCAGGAAAGCGATGGGGTAGCTCAGTCCAGGGTCTGCTGTAAGTTCCATTCTGAGTCTGAGTTCTAGTCAGGCCTTCAACTGATTAGACAAGGCCCACCCGCGAGGAGAAGGTAATCTGCTTTACTCAGTCAACTGACTCACACACTAATCTCTTTCCAGGACACCCTCACAGACATACCCAGAGTCCTACTGCCCAAATACCTGGACCGTGTTGACAACTAAATGAAACATCACAAAAGTGTTTTCCCAATGACTTGACTTTGTGAGAACGATCTTAGACATCACTTTTTTCTGTTTTCTGTTTAGATTGCCCATAGGAATCTTCAGTGCCTGAGACCCCCATGATTTCAGAAACTTTCTTCTGGAATGTCTCACTTTTGTTCCCAAGTCTTTAATTAAATAATCAAACTCCATCACTGAAGGAAAAATTATGTGCCCCACCAGCTGAAAGACACTAGCTGACAAAGGGATCCAGGGAGGTGGGGGCCCATCATCAGCTGGGTCTGGAGTTGTGTCTTCCACCTCGGCTCTCACATGTGGCCAGATCATAGTGCAAAGACGTCATCCTGTGAACACTTCTCAGTGGGGACTGCTGACCACTGCCCTCCCTGGGTTCTCTGGCCTTTTCCCTTCCTCATGGAATTTTGATGGAATCTGCTACCTGCAAAGCCCATCAGTCCGTCAGTCTCAAATGCTGACAGGCAGCAACCGCTCTGTCCTTCCACCACTGCAGGACTCTGGACTAATGAGCAGTTTGTGAAGGCTTTGCAAGCCAGATGTGGGTTTTAAAAAAGAGGAGGCGAACCCTAGTGGCTCAGGTGGTGAAAGCAGCTGAGGCTCAAACCACATAAAGCCCAAGGGCCCAGGTTTGTGACTCCGGGCTAAGAGGGGCTGAGAATTCAACAAAAAAAGGAGCTTGTTGGGAGTCATAGCTGCAGGAGTCCTTCAGGTCTCAGTTATCAATTCAGTAAATGTTTTTTCCACATCACTAAATTCTATTTGTTCCCTCGAAAGGAGTCAGGCTAAGGATTTACCAAACCATGGTCAGTCCACAGCATTTGAATTCCAGACTAACTGGCTCATGTATCTTCTCAAGGACAATTTCTTTCTGCCGTGTTGCTTATTTAGGGAAATACACTCATTTTAATTTTTTAAAGAATTAAAGTATCAATTATACATCTAAACAGAACAGTTACAAAGTCTGCCGTATCTCCAGTCAAATCAAGTCAGAGATTGCCTGTTTTACATTATTCATGGGCCTTCATGACTTTCTGTTAATGAATGTGATTAGGGTCTTATTTCTCCAAAGAGGAAATAATTTAATCATTAATAGGGTATATATTTGCTGTCTGACTTGTTTTCTTCTGATACTGTTCAGTCCTGATTCTATATATGTCTGTCACATTACATCCCTATGAAAGGAAGTGAGGTCAGGATCAGACACTGACTGTGGCAAGTTGTGATAACAGAATCAACTGTGCGAGGGGCTGTCATGCCCAAAGATACACCCTACCTACAACCACCCCCGAACACACTGTGCGGCCTTGTCCCCTCTCTCATACACTCAAGCACACACACACTTACACACACCACACACACACCGTGCACACTGCACACACTACACAACACACATACTCGCATCACACATGCCACGCACCACACACAGCACATAAACTCACGTCACACACTACAAACTGTGTCCAACAAGCACATCACAGTCAGCACACACGGCACATATACTCGCATTACACACGCCACACATACACATGCACACACATAACACATACCCTATACCCCACACAGCGCACACACCACACACACTCACGTCAGACACATCGCCTAAACCACATACACCACACTTACACACACCACACAGTGCACACACCACACACACCCACAGACATATCACATGCCACACACGCCCCTCGTTTTCGCACATATGCACTTACGAATGCCGCATATGCCACACACTCATATGATACATAAACCACATGCAGCACACACATGTACACACCACACACACATCACGTACCCCGTACACATCACACATCACACTTACACACACATCACACAGTGCTCACAGCGCACACGTAGGGTCCTGAAGGGCCCTCCTCCTCATGGGGAGCGGGGACAGCTTTGCCCCATGAACAGTAGGCACAGGCCACTGCTCTCCCTTCAGCCTCTCTGGCCTACAAAGAGACTGTCTTTGGGGATCTCCAGCACGGCACCCAGAGCACTGTTTGCAGCAGTGGGAGTGAGGGGACAGATTGTCCCCCATGTACCACTGTCCCTCAGAGGGTTCCAGCGGCCTGGACCTCAGGGGCCCATCCTCCCACACCACCCCACTGGGTGTCCTCCTGCCTCCCAGAAGAGGGACAGTGGCCACCTGGAGCCGGGCCACTGCAGGACAGGATCCCAACCAAACTATCCAAATCACATAAAAGATACAAGAACAGCGAAGTCATTTGCCTTCTTCCAACATCAGGGAACATTAATATGATCTAATATTCAATAACAGAAGCTCCTACTTATTTTGTCATTGCTATAGTTATTTACTTAGCATTATTTTTCACCTAATTTCATTTCTTTCAAAAATGCTCCTGTGTCTTATATATACCATTTTCACACATCAGTAAGATTTTAATATAAATACACTCAGAGGCATAGCTCAACACAACACATTTCACACTAGTTTCGACTTGCAAACTGTGGTCAAAGGGAAAGTATCCAAGAGAAATAACAGCTCCCCAATAATCCATTTGCTGTCATTTCCCTGCATTCTCTATATTATAAGAGCCAGCTAAATGCCATTGAAATCAGCTTTGTCAAAGAAAACTAAACTGCAGAGCCTCTTCTTGGCACCGTGGTGTTTCCTACATTCATCTTTCCACTTGGTGTGACAGCAAGCTGACTGTTTCACGGGAGAGCTGGAGAAGGCCTTTGTCCTGTGACTGCATGGCCTTCGAAATCACCCCCTTCCCCGCCACAGCAGCTTACCCGAGCCGCTCCCCTGGCACCTGCAGCAGGTGGGCCAGAGCCTGTGAAGAGAAGGCCAGGGAACGCCGTCCTTTCTGCTCTTCCTGCTGCTCCGCAGATACCCTCCCTGGCACATTTTGTGGCCTGAGCGCGTGACTGCTGTAGGTGAATACTGGCGAGTCAAGTTTCCCACTTTGGGTTTTGAAAGCATCCAGTTGGACGCCTATGCCTGATGACAGCCACGTGAGTGAGGCAGACGGTGTGCCACATGGTGCCAGCGATGCGCAGAAATCCGGCGAGGAAAAGAAAGTCTGCATCTCACTGCCAACCATTTTCAGATCCATGCTGCATTTGCACACCAACATGTCACAGCGGAGAATCCCCTGACCTTTCTCAGGAGTTTCAGCTACCTGAGTCTTTGCTTGGTGGTCGTTTGAAGGGGACAGTCAGTCGCCTGGCAAGGAGCCATTGGCTCCTGACTGTGCTAGACGGAGACTGTGTCTCCTCTAATTTCCAAAATTGCCCACATCGATCATTCCTCTCTGACTATAAACCTAAGGCTAGGGAATAATTCTCTGTCCCCTGGACAGTGATGGTGAGAATTCTGTGGGTTCTTACACTGCTACATTGGAGCCATAGTGATGAATGACAAATGACAAATGACTGATGGCTTCAGTCACACATGATCCACATTCTGGAGAGTGGGCATTACTCAAAAACCATGTGGTCCAATGTGGCAGTCAAAGGCACATGTGCTATTTAAATTGTATTTAATGAAAATGTAAAAGTCAGGTCTTCAGTTACACTGGCCACATTTTGGGACTCAGTAACTGCATGTGGCTGACGGCTACTGTATGGGACCCATAGGTCTAGAACTTTTCTCACACTTACGGGAGGTTCAACTAGACCGCACTATTTTTAGTGATAAAGCAAAACCCTCTGCTGACCCTCCATACCCTACTACTCTCTCCACGCTCACTTTCCATGTGCTTTCCTGCACCGCTACCTTCCTTCCCAGAGTCTCTGCCTAACGCAGGGCCTTTGCACATGCCTTGCAGGACAATCCCCAGGCTTCTTTTACTTCTCCAAAGCACTTGTCATCACTGTAACTTAAATAATACTTCATATCAGTCATTCCCAGTATCTATTTCTCCAACCAGATTGGACGCTCCTGGACACCAGAAGCAGGGCAGCACCTGGTATATTAGAGGATATCTATAAATATTTATTGAATAAATTAATGAATTACAGGCTGATTCAAACAACATGAGTAATATTTGAGAGTGCTACTAACTGGTAGGCCTTGATTCTGGGCTCAGAGTAACAGAAGCTGTAAATTAAATGATTGAACTAGTCAGTGTTCACTTCATGTGGCATTTACTCCATGGACAGGGAAGGGCCTGGAAAACCCATTGAGCCTAGTATTGATTTGAAGAATAAGGTACAAATCTTTTCTCCAGAGCCAACATGGTTAATGAAACTTGATTATTAATACAGAAGGGCAGGCCATGATCACAGAAGACTTTCAAGAGGCATTGGATGCAAAGTCTTGGTATGTTAGAGATACACAGTGAGGTGTGTTGAGGTAGAAGGATAGGAGAGCTGGGATTTACTTCCATGTGAATGGATATCTAGGGGAAACTTTAAACTTTGACCCTTGCCTCACACTTGCACAAGAATACATGTGAGATAGAGTTTAGACTCAAAAAAAAAAAAAAAAAACCGCCGAAACTAAAACTATAAGCCTTCTAGATGAAAACATTAACTATCTTTAAGACTTGGGTGTAGACAAAGTCTTCTTAGGCTGCATAGCAAAATCATAAAAGAAAAAAATGGGTGTATTAACCTCTATCAAAATATAAAACTCTTGTTCATCAAGAGATGTCAATAAGAAAATGGATATATCACGAGCCACACAGTGGGAGAAAATATTTGCAAAACATGGGTAATCGATTCTTAGTATTGGAAGTAGTATGTTCTATGAACACTGAGTTCTCTGAAGCATCCTTCCTAAAGAAATACAGGGTTAGGTTAAATTCGTGAGAGCCACGAGTCATGGCATTTTCATCAAATGATCAGTGTATAACCTTGTTTGGGTGTGTTTCTGTTTAAGGACACATTATTTTATAAATGTTGACTATTCATTAACATTGAATCATGGCAAACAGCACCATATCTCACTCCTGAGCACAGCATACCTAGCGTGCGCGTTTTCTCCACATGCCACATGACAGCGTCACACTTGGGTTGCTGGGCAGCACTACACACGTGGGCTTGGGTCATTGTCAGTTTCTAAATTATCATCAAAATGCACAAAAAGTGAAAAGGATGTAGCCTTCACAATGGAGGTCCTGAGACTCATATCAACACGAAGGGCCACTGCGTCCCCAAGTCAAGATTTTTTATCATCTGGAGACTGTAGTAACTCCCCAGCAAACCCTGATGCCTGGTGAGCACTGAGAAACTCAGAACAGGAAAGATGCCATAGGGTAACTTCCTCGGGGACCCATGCAGATGTGAGAAGAATGAGAAGTTTCTGTGAAAAACCAGGGGAGGGATCTGCCAGGGTCCCAGCACAGGCAAAGAAGCCCATTAGCACAGTGACTGCAGAGACCCCGGACCTGGTGCCAGGGTGCTGTTTGACCCTGGAAAGGGTCTGCCTGCCCCTAGAGGACTGAAATTTTCTCAGGGGTGGGGGCGGCCAGAGAACTGGCTGGGGTTTGTCTCTTGGGCCTACTTTCAGGGAAATTAATCAGGCCTAATAAACTCAGCTTCAAAGTCTTCAAGTTCAACTGCCACATACACCTCTGTTAGATTTTTTTCCCCTACTTCAAAATACCCTCTGTCATTTCAGAAACATCGTCATAGCTATGATTTTGACACATTGCCCGTAAATTCCCCGGCATGCTGAACACATTGTGAGGCCAGGCCAGTTTCGGGTCGTTGGATGCAGTCAAATGTGTGACATTGTTTAGGTTCTGGTTTTTAAAGATCTGGAGCAGTCTGTGACTCCACTCTGCTGTTATTACAACACTGAGAGGAGCTCCGCTACCCATACCGAGCAGGTGATACACATGTGACCATGACCGGGAGGAGACTTGGCCTTCTGCAGGGTCAACATGCCTAGACCACGTATTCAAACACCCGCTCGCCACCTGCCTCCACTCACCACAGGTGAACTACAGATCACCTGACCCCCTTGAGAATAGGGGTATCAGACTGGAACCCTGGCCCAGGAGTGTCCCTCTAGCCCCAATGCAAATCCCTCCATTCTTCAAAAACCACCTCTCAAGCCCCTGGGAAGATGACTGCAGGCACACCTAGAGGCAATTCATATTGCAAAACAAACATCAGTATTAAGAAATTCTGTAATATGAAATTTTCAGTATTATGAAATGTTAGTTCTCTAAAAAATTGCTGTGAAAACTCAATGTGATTTCAATTTGCCAATATTTGTGAGTATGTGTGAAACCTGACAGGCTGATTCTAAATTTCATGAACATGGAGGAGCTATACAGACTCTTAGAGGTGGGAGGGCTAGTTCCACTGGACATCAAGATTTATTACAAAGATGCAGGAATTAAGCCAGCATGGAATTAGCATAAGAACAAAGGAAACAGACTACGGAATGGACTAGGAAGCTCAGAAAGCCATCCCACAGATATGACCCTTAATTTCCAAGCAAGTCAGTAACACGGGGTGGTGGGTTCTTTCCAGTGAGTCACATTGAGTCACTGGGTCAGAGATGAACCTGGGTCTCCTCCTTACAGGGTTTCAGGGGGGACGGAGAATCTGTTTGTAAGAGTCAAGCAACGGGAATCTGAGAAGTAATAGGTTATTCTCACGACCTCGAGTGGACAAGACTTTTTTTTAAATTGAAGTGGCATTGGTTTATAACATTATATAAGTTTCAGGTAGGCATTGTTGTAAATCAACACGTGTATACTGCATTTTGTTCTTTACCTAAAGTCTAGTTTCTATCCAACACCATACAATTGACCCCTTTACCCAACTGACCCACCTCTCCCCACTTCAATGCTGATGACCCCCATTTTGTTCTCATAACCTAGGAGTTCATTTTTGTTTTATCTTCTACACTCACTCAAATTTCAGGAATATGGCTTTACATCTGACACCTGCATTATGCTGACCCCTGGAAATCTATGAAGGACTTCTCAAACTAGACTCAAGAAGCACTCAGCTGGTACACCCCTATGGCTCAGCAACTAAGATGCAGGCCATATGAAGCCCTAGGGCCTGAGTTCAAGACCCAGGGCCAGGAGAAGGAAAACATAATGAATTAATTAATATTTTAAAAATAAAAGAAAGAACTAACCACCAAAAAAACACTGAGAAATCTTGACTGCATTGAAATGAAGAGCTTCTGTTCATCAAAAAATATCATTAAGAAGATACAAATAGAAAAAGCTTTTAAAGGAGAGTCTTGGGACTGAGAGGGCCACAGTGTTCTGGAATGTGAGGAGGGGAACCCTTGAAGACGTGAGCAGCCTTCAGTGTTAGGAGACTGTTGTGGGCCTGGCACACCTGTGGGGCCCTCCGAGCAGGTCTGCGCAATTTCTCGACTAGAGGTGTTGGCCTGGCAGTGATATTGCTAACTATTAAGTCAAGGCTCATAGATTTTCTGAACTTTCTGAATGTGTATCATATTTCACAACAGAAAGATGTGGAAGCACATATATATATATATATATATATATATATATATATATATATATAAAAATACCCTTTTTTAAATTTCACAGGGATGGATTAAGTGCTTTATTTTTCTTTAATGGGTTGTAATGACATCTGAGTGATATTTTTAACAGAAGAAAGTGTTCTTTGTCATCTATAAAATTCTTCCTAAAAACACCCTATCCCCGGCTGCAGAACGCCCTGGAAAGAGAAGATGGTGTCACTCCAGACAAGTCTACAAAGCCAAGGCCGCCAGCCCAGGAATGTGGCACACACATGGTTAAACACGTCTTGCCCATTTAGTCATGCGTCTCCACAAGGACTTTGCAGAAATAAAGATCAGCAGAGGAAATTAAACGTGTCTGCTCGTGATTGCTCCATCCTGCTCTCCACAAGGCCAGGGCGAGATGGCTACCAGGAAGAAACAGGGACTGAGGGCAGTCATAGAACAGGAGTTCCTTTCCCTTGTGTCTAATTCTTCCAGTCAGGTGACACACAGTCAGTAGAGGAGGAGCAACTTGCAATGAAAAGTTCCACTCTGTACTGGAAAAACCCAGTGTTTTCAAGGACACCATGACCAAGGGGAAGGCATGCCTAGGGGACACTCTGAGCTGGGGCAGCCAGGTCAGCAGGCAGGCAGGTCCCCCAACATCCCTGCACTGATGCATACCTTCCAAGGCCTGTTTGCAAGAACCCTGATGTCCTGGAAGGCAGCGCTGAACCTAGAGTGAAGGTCACAGAGCACAGCCTCCCCATCCCCCACATGATGAAGGAGGAGAACAAGCCTTGCTTGGGACCTGATCTCCAAAGACCTTATAGGGTCTCAAGGACTCTGTGTGTTCATGTCGTTTCCGTCATCTCCAAAGACCAAAAGTCAGCTCAAAGATCAAAGTCAAAATTTACTTGGCTATACATTCAAATTATTATTCTTTTTTAGCCACTGAACAGGAGATAAGATATATTTAAAGTTTGTTTATATTTTAGGGGAAATAAACTTTTCTGGGAGTCACTATGGCCCGAGATAAGAATACACGAAGTATGCAAGTGGCCGTAGCAACCTTAGCTACGGAAGGAATTGAAACTATGTTTCCTCTTAAGTCACAACCTGAAAATGACTGCTTCCCTCCTGTATTAGTTCATTTTTTTCAATTAAAAAATGAAGTGCATTTTTCATTTCATTTTTAAATTTTGTTGAAGGAACAATGCAGCACATTATATAGTTTTAAGATGTGCATTCTTATAAATTAACATCTGTCCTATACCAACTGAAAATAGAGAAAGGAGACACAGAGTTTTCAGAGGTGGACAGCATTAGGTGCTCGAGAGAATGCAGAGCAGCTGGAACTCAAGGACCACCGACAGGAATATGAAATGGTGCAAGCACTGGGAAAGAGCCTGGAGTTTCTTTCAGATGAATTGTTTATGACTCCGAGGACTCTACCCTGGAGAAATGAAAACATCCATTCACACAAAGACATGTACAACATTCACAGCAACTTAATTCATAAATAATCCAAAGGTGAGAACAAGCCCACTGTCTATCGACTGGTGAGTGAAACTCATCTGGTATACCCACCCAGTGAACTCTCAACTGAAAACAACAGAGTTCTGAAACACACAAGAAGGATGAACCTAAAAACATTATGCAAAGTGAGAGAAGTCAGGTACAAAATTGTGTGATCGAGCTGCTAGGAAATGCCCAGAAAGACAGCAGCATAGACCCAGAAAGCACATCAATACCTGTCCAGGGCTGGGGGCAGCAGTGAGGACTGAACACATATGGACCCAGAGATGCTTTGGGAGGATGGAATTTTCTACAACAGTATTGTGGTGATGGCTGCCTAACTCTCTACTTTCACTAAAATGTATTGAACAGTATGCTTACAAGGGGTGAATTTTAAGTAAATGATGCCTCAATCAAGATGTATTTGGGGGGAAAAAAGAGAAGCAAAGTAAACAAATAAATAAGGAATGAATTATCAACACACGGTGGGGAGGCTGCTGGTTATATACTTAAGGGAAAGAAATGAACCCAATTTCTGCCTTGTATCGCACACACCAAAATAAACCTAGTTTTATATTAGCCAAACTGTAAAAGCTATTAGATACAAAAAGCAGTTAATAGATAACTAATTTCACTGTGGGGGTAAGGTTCTGTAAGTACAAAAGCAATGGAAAAATCCACGAAGAAAATGATAGCCTGATACTGGCAGTGGAAAGGTTCACTATTAACATATACATGAATATATCAGAAAACAAAAACCTGTTTTGCTATGATTATGGCACGGTTCATTTCTTTAATGTTTTAGTATAGAAATTAATAAGAAGACCATTCTCAGAAGAAATGTACTGGGACATTTCGTCGATAGCTTGCCTGCTGGTGTCCTGATGTCCCCTGTGCCCTCTCTCTTGCATCGACGCATGCTCAAAACAAGCCTCACAAGAATGCAGAGCTCCTGGTCACTGAGCAGGCTGACCACATGTACCATTTTAAATGGGACAGTACCATTGTTGGTTTTTTTTTTTTTTTTCATATTTCCCACCTGGCCCATCATTTTAACATAAATGCCAATTTTGTCCCATTTTCTGTAAACCAGGACCAGGTTTAACAAGGAGGCAAAAGGCCCAGTCTGTTGAGGCATAAAAGCAGTTGCTGCTTCTGCCCCACATTAAAGACAGCCCAGTGATGGGGCATTGCGCACCAGGACCGTTAAAGCGGCATGTGTTTTAGGTAGGACATTTAAAGCAGGGCTTATGGAAAACGCAGTTTTCGCAACGCATCATTACTTTGCGCTCGCCAGTGGGCATCACATAGCACTTTCCGGCCTGCCTGCTCTGCTCCTACTAGGATTGCTCTGCCTCCTCCCTTTCTCCTTTGTCGCCAGCTCACAACCCCATCCAGTTTTGCCATTCCAATATCCCATTTTTTTCTCAAGAAAATACGGTCAGACTATCTATCACTGAGGGCTCTGAAATCACCAAGTACCAGCAGTGGGGACAGAGGGCATCCTGAGCTGTGAGTTGCTGGAGTGATGTCCCTGCTTTCCCTGGAGACCTCTCTCCCTGAACGAAGGGCCCTGTCCCTTCATTTCCCTCATGCAGGAAACCCTTACGATAAAGAAGCGCCTCCCTAAAAGAGAAAGGTTTCACGTAGTGATCAGTGTTTTCACATGATCTTGGTTCAAAGACGGGAAGGAAAGGAAGAAAGGGTTTCCATGTGCTAGGTTCTTGGACCTACAGAAACTCTCTGTATCATCTCCAAATCCACAAACATTCTGCACTGAGTTCTCATCCCCAGACTGTAAAAACTACCCTCTTGCCACAGGGGAGCATTAAGTCTTAGGAACTCCCAGCACGCACAACCACCCAGCCTCCCGAGCTCCCTCAGATGTCCCAATCCTAGGGAAGAGACGTGCAGTATTGTTACTATCTCCTGCAGTTTACGACAAAAGGTAAAATGTGTCAGCACTAGCAGAGAACCAAGGGTTTGGCAGGAAGCCTCAGAAGTTCACAGGTAGATAGACTCCTTCCTGTCCATTAATTCACTGTCCCTGTCCACTGAGAGAAACATCCACTCTCCAATTGACTTTCCTCAGGCCTATAAAATCCCCTATGGAGAAATGGTTCTCAAACTTGAGTGTGCAGAAGATCCCTCGGGGTTCCCCTAGGCAACTCCACCTGCAAATTTCTGACTCTGCAGATCTGGGGTAGAACCTAAGAATGCGCATTTCTCACAAATTCTCCAGGGCTGTGAAGGCTACTGGTCTGGAGAACAGATCTGAGAACTTCTGCTCTCACAACACATGACTCTCCCAGCTGGAAAACCAGGTGTCCCTAAAAATCTCAGTGAATGATTGCAAACTCAGACTCTTCTAAACATGTCATTAAAATCACAGGATGACTATCAGTTGCTCGAAGTGCTCCTACATCTGCTGTCAAGATTGCAAATAGAATCAATACGCGTCAATAAACGTTTGCACAAAGGGCAGTTCTGTGGGTCTCAGCTGGCTTTTTCATGATCTCCATTCCGACTCTAGACTGGAAACATTCCTCTTCTAGTCTCATTTCCTCCCAGTAGATTTTACTGCCCTCACTGCAAAGACACTGTCTAAGGCTTGAGGGAGACTCCTTGAGCCATTGCCCACAGCCCAGGTCCATGGGTACAGTCACAGTTTGTGAGCTGCAGCAGAAAATGCAAATTAAAAAGCTGACCTATTGAATTGCTTTTGAACTTTGTGACCTTGTTTTTGCTCCTATATCTGCACATTCTGAACATCTTGTGTACGGTAATCAACTCACACCCATTGCAAGGGCCAAGGCTTGAGTTGCAGTTATCTCGTGAGCTGGTTGTTACACATGACCATCGTGAAAAATAAATCATATAAACTTAGAACAAAATCATGTGAAAAACAGACCCAAGAGATACGCAAAACTCTTTGTTTCCTAATTATTTTACTATGACTTGCATTCTGAGGGGTGTTTATGTCTATCGCAGCTATTTGTGCAGGAGAAATAGCCGGTGTTGGCGAGCGCCTCACATCTTTTCCAGAGAGACCTTCTGTGACTCCCATTGGCAGCTTGAACTCAGCCGCGGTGGAGTAGTCACACTAGAGAAACCCACACTGTCTAAGTCAGTGTCCCCACCCCGGCAATGACTGATTGGTTACAGTACGACACTGACCCATCTGTCACGGAAGGTGACAATGTCTAAGTTGAACCTCCAGGTTCTAAAAGTCATTTTGGCAAAGTATAGACAAGTAGCAAGATATTTTTTGCAAATGCTTGCTCTGAGAAGATCAGTTTGACACACTGAAATACTTCCTTACTGGCCAAAGAGATCCTTGGTGTCCAGACTCAGCCTCCATGCCCCTCACCACCCAGCAGCTGGAAGCCCTGCACTCAGTGCCTTGGAATTTACTAGCCTTCTTTTTCTCCTCAATCAGGTAACACAGTAGCACCTACCACCTAGTGTGGTCATCAGGGTGGAGTTAGAGAAGGAACGTGCAGAGTATGGGATGCTGTTCCAAGTGATTGTTGTCTGTTAAAAGCAATCTTCTGTGAAGAACACTGTCATTACAAAGGGAACTGCCCACTGATTATGACTGGAGTGACACCAAGAAGGAGGCACTCCCTAAATATGGCAAAATCACACTTAGGGTGCTGAAATTTAGTGGAGGAAATCAGACAGGAAAATTAAAACAGATAAAACTCCAATTCATCTGGCAACAGGCAGTCTGAAAGTCAACAACGTGTGCAGACTTGAAATTTGCCTGGTCAGTGAAGGTCTTCAGATAGCAAGCAGTAGCTGTGGTAACACTGTGGCTAAGGTGACTGGGAAGAAAGCAGAGGAAGACTGAAATGTTAAGAAGGGGGAGGAATAATAAGGTGAGAAACAAAGAAGAGAGGGAGGGAGGGAGGGAAGACAAAGTGTCTTAGAATGAGTTGATATAACAAAGCACCACAGATGACGCGACTTAAACAACAGGCACGGATTTCTCACAAGCCTGGAGGCTGGAAGTCCAGGATCTGGGTGTGAGTGTGACTGGTTCTGATGAGAACCTTCTTCCTGCTTGCAAGTGGCTGCTTCTTTCCGTGTCCTCATGTGAACCTCTGGTGTCTCTTATAATGTTATTGACCTGTCTAGCAGGCAATGGCTTCAGGAAGACTCACTCAGGCTGAGACAGCAACTCACCTCTCTAGTGAGAGGAGTCAAATTGTACCCTGGGAGGACATGCGAATAGAAAGAATTGAAATTAAAAACCAGACCTAGAATCGAGATGATAAAAAAAATCACATAATGAGGATTAATCCCCCTCATAATCTCATGTAAGCCTAATTATTTCCAAAGTCTCCACCTTCAAATACCATCATAATGAGGAGATATATTCAGCCCACAGAAAGAAAGGCATAAAAGAGGAGCAAAAGATAAAGAGAAAAAAGAAAAGTAAAACAAGCCCTTTGCAGGAGACTTCCAATTTTGTGGAAGGAAAGCATGTATTCACATAGCACAAGAGCAAGAGGGCAATGGTAAAGGGGCTCACACTCGCTTAAGTTTCTTGCATTTTTCTGTGATGACACACCATTAGTTATGGGCAGACTGTCTCCCCAGGCTGCCCCATCCAGGTGGGCAAAGCCCTGGACTGATGCGAAGGATGCATATTTCAAAGCTAGTCTATGAATCCCCTTGGGTCTCTTTTGTTTGTTCTTATTCATGTTATCTTCTCTCCTCCTGTGTTGGAGTAAGTTTGGTTGTATATAACCTTATATTTGAAAAAATAAGTAATTTTAGGTTCACAGATGTTCACAGCTCCTCTAAGACTCCCAGCCAACTAGCAGTCTAGAATGACCTAACTCCATCTTCCAAATGTGAGAATCTCTGAGCCTCCAGATATCTCTAAGCTAGGTTTTCTCAAGGCTATCTTTGCCTTTTTTCTTTTCTTTTTTTTTTTTTTTTTTTTTGCCCTTTAACTATTCACTGTTCTTCCCATAACTATAATCGAAATCTCAAAAGGTGCCCGAGAGCCTCATAGCTGTCCATCTTTCTTCACCATATCGAGTGCATTGTTTGGCTGCTCAGCCACTTTCAGGTAAAAAGTGACCAGATCCAGACCCACATCTCTGAATTTCTGTCTTCTGTTCAATCTTACTTCCTGACTTGCTCTCTGACGCCTTCAAGTAACCTTTAAAAATAATCTGGTCAGCTTTTTGACTTGTCCTCAGCAAAAGGATTGGATTGAATTTTGTAGCCTAACGTTGCCTATAGTCCTCAAATCTCATACTAATATTTTGAACACCGGGGGTCTCCAGCGGGGGCAAAAAAAGTGAAAAGATAATAAGGTTACTTGGTAATGATGAATCAGCCAGTGTTTAATGATAAATAGAAAGGAGATTAATAAATACATATGTGGGCTGTTGCTCTAGCTGGATCATTAGTTCATTCATTCATTTATTCAACAAAAATGTTGACTACTCACAATGTTAAACATATCAGGGAATAAATAGCAGAAGGCCAAGCAGTAGAGGACCCCCTTCATAAGTCGCAAAGCTGATCATACATATTCTTGATGAACATCCAGCCCCCTCCCAGGGCACACTCATAGATATGTGGCCATGGTGATAAAAATACAAAGTTGTCCAGAGGAGTACTAGTCATAATAATTTAAAGTAAACAATTCAAATGTCCATCAATAATCAAATGGATAATAGACATAAATATACACATTTAATATGTGCTATATTAGAGATACTATATCACAACTTATCTACAAGCATGTAAAAATTATTCACAATAAATCATGATACAAATGATATAGCACATAGAGTATATATAGTATATTATTTATTACAGAGCTGTATCATTACATAACCATTCAATACATGAATATATTGCTATATTATATCTTCTTAGGGTCATTTATGTGATGCATGTGACAAATCCCTACAGCAGGATGATATGCAGCAGCAGGGATGAATAAACTCAACCATTCACATGAACACCGGGAGGTCCTGTACATGGTATTAAGGGAGAGGCCCCAGACCCAGACTCACTAAGATTCCAGGGACAAGCCACACAAAGTTCTATGGCTCCCCTTAGGGGAATGTGAGGCTCATTCTCGAGAAATAAGATGCAAGGTATGGGCCAGGGATCTGCTGAATCTCCTGCCAGAGGTGATTTTGTGCTAACTTGTGCATCTATTACCTTGGTAGAAATAAAGGTTAATTTAGGAAACAAAATCACCTAAACAAGTCAGTTCAGGGAGTCCACACAGAGAGCAGAACGTCATGCCAGGAGCAGGTATGGCAAGTGACTGGCAGGTCCCAGGAGGACTCAGGCAGACCCACCTATGGAAGGTCAAGGGGAAGGGTCTGGTTACCTGGCACAGGATAACACATCCCTACTGAGTCGATGCTTAAGGCATGAGGAGCTGAAGCTGTGATCACCTACACGTGGGAAGTGCTTCCATCCTGTCCCCCTGACATCATTTCAAAGACCTTGAATGAGTATGGAACCCACATACACAGACAAGTACATATGTCAGCAAAGGTGACATCCCGAGGGTTGAGGACACGAGGCACTTACACAAAAGGAGGAGCATTCTGCTTTCCCAGACACATGCATATGCACACAGACACTCGTGTGTGTAGTAATGCACACACGTAACACATGTGTCTGCATGTGTTTGCACACACATGCACATAGGCACACACTCACAAGTGCACACTGTGGCACACCCGGCTACGTCACGCATGTGTTCTCACTGGCAACAGCGTGGTAAGGGTGGCAGTGACGTGGGGCAGAGCTCAGAGCTGGCTGACAACTGTCGGAGCCAGATTCCATTCTGGGAGGGACACCTGTGGCACTTTCCTCAGACATTGCTCTTCTAGGTTCACTGAAAGGCAACTGAAAATGACCTGCGTGGGTCCAACAGCCATCGCGGGAGGGGATCATGGCATTCTCCTCATTCTTCATACACATGCACGCTCACACTCACGCACATACACTCCATCAAACTTGGGACACACATTACCCGGGCCAGCATCCTCCTGGTGGCCCCAGTGAAAGGAGACACATCCGAGGAGGAGGGCGCCAGGGAGTGTCCAAGCTGGGTAGCTGCTGCCTTGCACCAACCTGCATGTCCAACGAGCACGAATCTCGGGTGAGTGTCCTACTCCGTGGCACCCTCAAGTTCCTTGAGATCATATAGGCAGAGCCTGTCAAAGAGAAGAGCTTACAGCTACAAAGGCGCCCTCTGCTAATGACCGCAGACATGGGAGTCCCTACCCTCTCCCGCTCACTCACAGGAGCCCTGTCGTCATGCTTCAGAGACCCAACCCCCACCTCCAAACACCCAGCTCAGGTTCCCACGAGACGCCTGTGAACTCTTAGAGTCAGTGAAACGGAGGCCTAAAGCATCCCCTGCCTGTCTCAGCCATCCGCAGACCACCTCCTGGGGCTCAGACCCTGGGTAGTATGTAGAGGGCTGCACCACAGCCCTCTCAAGCAGGGCTTCCCGTCCAGTCAGCACCCTGGTCGCAAACCCAGCATCAACCATGTATGGACCGGGGATTGGAAGTGGTGGCTTACCAGGAGAGTGATAGAGAGAGGGGCCTGTCAAACCCACTATGTACCCCAAGGAGAGGGCAGGGGTCTTGCCTGGGCTTTGCCCAGGGTTTTGCCTCATTTGATAGGTGAATCTTTACTCTTTACATCAGTGCAAAGTACGTGCTTTGAAGCGACAATCTGAGACCTGAGTCCAAGCCTGCAGCTGGGGGCCTGCCCTCCCTCAGCGCCCTTCACACCAGAACAACACTGGTGCTGGGCCTGAGGCAGGAGGGCGAGGGGCTCCTGCTTCTGTGTAGCTGAAAGTCAGGATGGACAGGGAACTCAATGCCTGCTGGGCCAGACCAGTGGCCCCACTAGAGTGGGTGTCGTTGGAGGTGTGTTGCCTCCTGGGGTTCACACTTCCTGCAGGAGCACTCAGTCCAGGTGGGCTCTCCCAGCTACTTGCACCAGGCCCCCAGTGCTTCTCTGCTCACTGTTGACTGACTTTAACAGGAGGGATCCATTTGTTCCAAATGGCCCCATCCGTTTTAATGACTACTCTTCAGAGGACTCTGAGACATCATCATTAGCTGTGGAATTTATGGTTCAAGGGAAAGAAAGGAGTCCCTGCAGAGCGCCCAGCATGTCGCTGTGAGTCGTGTGGGTGTGAACTCGTCCTTCTGCTGTTCCAGGTACTTGTGCCTGGACTTCTTTTCTTCTCACGGATCGGATGGGATCTTAGATGTACAAACACGCTGTGAGCTCACGAAGGGCAGGAAGTGCCTTTTTCCCATGTGCCTGATGAATACAGGAGCCCAGAGCAGGGGCCCCCAGGAATTTGGTCCCCACACATAACCCAGCAGCAGGTCTCTCCCAGCCTGACCACAAATGTTGTCTGTTTACACCAAAAGCCTTTCTTTTGCTCCGAAGACAGGAAACAGACACATCTGGAGTCTAGCTCAGCACCCCGCAGAGGTCCCTCTGCCACTCACAGAGAACATCCCTTCATAACTTTTTCTGGTTTGGGATCCCACCAAATGTCCCCTGACAAGCACACTAAGCCAAGGCTGAGGGCCCAGCAACCCCGCTCAGGGCCAAGCTGAGCTCTGTCTCAGGCCCTGCCTGCTGCTGGCCAGTGCTCTCCGCCTCGACCCCACCGTGGGGTGCTAGGCTTCCAGAATGATTAGGCAGGCCAGCACTCAGAAAGGACACACAGTGGACATGAGTTCTCCCTGAGGGCCACCTATGCAGGCAAGGGACCCTGGGAGCCCGATGCCTTGGGACCTCAAGTCTTCGAGTCTGAAGCTGCTGGTGATGAGTAGAGTTACAAATATTTCCTGGGAATGCCGTCGGGTCACGCGAAAAAACAGAGACACCCCAATTGTACCTCTCAACATGCCATCCAGGTTTCCCACATGGCTTTTCTTAAATTATTTTACTTAAACATGGAGATACAGATATACATGTGTTATATACACACAGGTTCATTGTAAAAGAAAATCTAAAGTTGAAAATATTAGCAAAAAGGAGAAAGAGGAGAGAAAAGAACAGGTAATTGCTTGGATCCTCACCTCCCAAAACTCACGGTTTCTAGCAATTTCATCTGCATTCTTCTAGTCCCTTCTCTACACACAGCCACACCCATGTGTATGAGGGCTGGTGCACATGTGTTCCACTGTCTATAATTTCATATAATATTGTGCCATGGATATATTTTGACGTCGCTATATTTTGTTCTCCAGGGTTATTTTAAATGGCTGTGTGGCAAGCCTTCATGTGGATATAATGTCATTTATCCAGCTAGTTCCTAATTCTAGAATTCTAGAATTAGAATTCCCTCTTCTTTCCCCATTCATCTACTCTGAAATTATCTTTTAAAACCATCCTCTCTCTCTGGTGAACTCAAACTGTGCCCTCAAGCCTTTAAGCTAGAGTGTTTGGCTTTGTTTATGATTTCTTGCTTATTCTTCTAAAGTTAAAACACCACATTACTAAGTCATCATCTGTGAGCTCTGCATAAACAGGTGCCAGCACCCTCCTCCTGCTCTCTCCTCCTGACTGTGTCCTCTGGTTTTTCTCAGATACTTCCTAATGCCCAGCCCCCTCTTCTCCCGCTCTACCGCTAACTGCCTCAGGCCTGGCATTTGCCCCGGGTCTTTGAAGTAACTTTTTGACACCCAAGCTGCTGTCAGGACTCTTCCTGGTATGCTAAGGGACTGTCGGTGTCCTTCTGACTTCCTGGGCACGTGGCCCAGTGTGTCCAGGGGACTGTGTTCACTTTTCCATCTTTGAGGGGGACCCACGTGCCACAGCCCCTGGTAAGTCCTGTGCCCAGGACTCCAGAAACTCCCCAGAAACCAAAATGGGGCTATTAAAAGTGTGATCATTGTCAACATGTGCAAAGTTCTATTAGCACCGTGGAATCCAGCACAGGCTCATTTCAGTGCAAAGACTGCAATCTTTCAACTAAAAAGAACGAAAACTTCCGCCATCTTGAGTAATTATTCTGCACTTATTTCCACATCCAAGCCCTGTACAACTCACAAAGGGTCCAACACATAAACAACACTAAACACATACACCACATAGAATCACACACATGCACACACCACACGTGCGTGCATACCACCCACACATACATACACGTGTATACACACACACACCATACGCCCCCGTTGTCCTCATCCCAGCAGCAGAGTAAAGATCGCAAGATCTTGGGAGCAGTCACAACTGGTAGAAAATGGGGAACCCGCCTGAGCATTGCTGACATGTCCCAACCCAAGTTTCCTGGAGGAGGGGGATGCTGGCCCTGGGCTACCAAAAGGAGAGGGCTGGGTGGGAGTCCCCCAGGATCCTGAGACAGGAGTTCATGGGGTGCTGGTATGGCAGGAGACACTCTCCTGAGAGGGCGCAGTGCTGAGGACCCCAGAGACTACTGGACCAGGATCCTGAGATCCAGACAGAAGGGGTCGCTAGCAACATGGACGGGGCGTTCAGTAAAGAAGGTGATGGCTTAGTCTCCATGGACATTTCTGGTGCTGTCCATTTTACTATGAAAATCTTAATCTGAGTAAGCATATGCAACACTGTGGTGTTAACTTATGTTCATACATGTCCTGTGAGAACCTGAGTCATCTCTACCTACTCATACACACACACACACACACACACACACAATACACACACACACATATGCACAGACAGATGCCACGCAGAAAACATACAGACACACATATAATATGCATGCATTTACAGACACTGCACACATGGAAACATATACACACAGCATGCACACATACACACTCACATAACACTCGTGCACACAAAGCATGGCACACATAGACACAGCACACATGCACACATATGCAGGCACGCACACATATACACTCACACAATAAACACACACATACATGCGTATACATCCATATAGGCATGCATACACATGAACATAAGGAAGGCACCACACGGACACACACCGCACACACCGCACACACTCACACATGCATGCACACAGACACAGGCCTGCATCTACATTAGCAGGCCCTGGTCTGTCCTGCCTTCATTCATTCCCTTCACTATTCCAGAAGACTCTGGCCCAGGCAAACAGTTTAATTATTCTTGACAGGAGCTTCCTGAAAGACCCATCACGACTTCAATAAAAAGCATCCAGCATGTGTACACTATGATTTTGGGAATCCCCCCTTACTGGTCGATGGATCTCAGAATTGACCAACCTTAGCTCAGCCCACCTGAAAGCAGACTCTGCATCTCAGGAGAGTCGCCCTTGCTACCCCGCTCAGAGAAGCCCTGGAAGCTCCAAGGTATCAACCCCTCCCCTGAGCAAGAAACGGTTTTCCTCACCCACAGGTGGTAGTAGGGCTGTCTGCAGTTCTAGATCATGGGTGATTGTTACTATTTCTTTAAGGGTCCTTATTTTCTAATGAACAAATATTACTTGCTTAATCATAAGCCCACAATAGAGAAACAGTACCTTGTTAATCATTAAACTGTCACCTACTGAAAATCAGATAGGAAAGAAAGATTGAATTCTAGACTCCATGAAAGAGCAGAACTAAAAACAAAAGCAATAAAGCTATGACACCAAGAATAAGGAAAAAGGAAACTTGGTAAAGAGGTAGATGCATTTCTTATGAATAACCCCAGAGGTCTAAATGACAGTGAGCAGGAAATGGTGGTTAAGAGTCACTGGGCTGAATCATTCCAAGGCCTGCCTCTGTCCTCTGAGACTATTTCTCCATTTCCTTCTCCATTGTCAGCTGACGCTGTGAATTTTTCATTAAAATAATCGCTGCTGTTCACGGATGATCTGCTCTGTCCTATAACATCAAACTGCCTATGCAGCAACAGACTCCACTATCCTTAGAGCATCACTGGTTTATCGGTCCCCATGGTAACTGGAAAGCTCAGAAAAGCTGACTTTTGGGTGCCTCTTGATTAAACCTCTCAGTCCTCTAAGCGACAGAATTAGTCAGTCTCACGAGGAGGCCAAGGTGGGCAGGGCCTGTGTACCGGAGCTGAAAACTCTGGTTGGAGTTTCCAAGTGTAAAAGGTCACCTTTGTCACTGCATCAGTTCAAGTCATCCTGGCCACCTCAGATACCGTCCTTGCCCACTGAGACAGACAGTTGTGTTGCCCTGTCCCAGAGAGCAGCAGTGGGCCAGGAGCCCAGGCACCCAGCTGGAAGTTTCCCACACGTCTCCTCAGTGATCCTCAGGACAGCTCAGAGAGGTGGGCGTGGTCATTTCCATTTGACAGATCACAAGACCGAGGCCCAGAGGTCACACAGTTCTTGGACCAGCTATTAGATGGCAGAAACCAGAGTCAGAGCTCTGTCAGATAAAATACACACTTCCCCATAAAGTCAGGGTGTCCGAAAAAACAACAAACAAACTTTAGTGTAAGTATCCCAAACATTGCTTGGGACGATATTTTTATCTGCTACACTTGGCAATCTCTTGTAATTGGTATTGTTCTCCCCACATTTAAAGCAGGTAGGCACTCCTGGGCGAGACTGTCTAGGCAAGTGACCGACTGAACTGAACCTTGGGGACTTGGGGGCCCCCATTATGGCCACACCAGGCTATCTGCATCACTACAGAGGACGGCCAACCGTCCGGGAGAAGACATGAGCTCCGCTTTCTGGGCTCCAGAGACCAGTGTTCTAGTTCAGCACAGCCGTGGGCACTGTCCGTGATCGGGCACCTGACACAGGGAGGATGCTGTTCCCAGAGATCATTGAGGGTGATTCCTCTGAGTGGAGATGGCCCAGGTATGTCCCAGAGGCTAACTGGGAGAACCCCTGACATTACGAGCATTGTCATCTCTCAACCTCGACGCTAGAGACCTGGGCAGGGGCAGGCTTAAGGGGCGCTCGGGAGTCCTGGAGCTGCTCTGGGTGTGGGCTCCTGGCTGACTTCCATTCCCAGCAGAAGGACGTTTCTCCTTGACAAGGAACACAAGAGCTAGGATGAACCCCTGTTACCCACATCCACAGAGAGCCCGCACCAGAGATGAGCAGACGCAAGTCAGACTTTGAGGGCAAAATGTGAGCTGAGGAAGGGTGCAGAGTCAGTCAAGGGTCCTGGTCCAGGGAGATCTCACTGGCTAGTTTCTTCCCCGATGGTGGCCCTGCTGCCCTCCACAGGGCCATAGAAGGAGGAGAAAATGGATAGTGAGCTACCTGGCTGTCCAACGTAACATGGCAACAGAGTAATCACTCTGACAAGGCGTGTCTGGCGAGGAGACATTGACCAGAGATGGGGTGTGGCTTTGGATCTGGGGGTTCAGGGGGTGTAACAGAAATGCCCTCTCTCAAGTTCTCCAATTTGATAGTGGGTAGTGGTGACTATGAGAGCTAGGGCTGGACCTGTGGAGACATCGGGCATTTTCTTCAGAAACGGATGCTGAAATGCCATCATCCTGTGCTCTAAAAAGTCCCACCTGCCCTCAGTGACCACATAGGGTGGAGGATCAGTGCCAGCTGACTCAGGACACCTGCCACCCAGTGAGCCAGCAGAGCCTCCTGGAGCCAGATGGAGGCCATTAGGACAGTGAGGCAGGTGGGGAGCCCTGAGTGGTGGGGGCCTTGTCTGCATCATGGAAAGTTCCCTGGAGACCTCCTCAACAACATGATGACTTCAAGCAAGATGAGCAAAGGAAGGGAGGCCCTCATGCCTGTGGGGAGCAGAGCAGGCCCAGGCTGATGGACATCCTGGAGCAGGGTCAGTCCCGCAGACAGAGGGACCTGGCCCTGCTCCCAGGTCTTGCCCTGACTCACCAGATGCTCTGATCAGTGTTCAAGGTGGGGGCCAGGTAGACAATGAGCCTCCTGTCCTTGGCCACGCAGAGCTAATGTGACTAAACTGTTTCTGGTAATGAGGGCACAAAGAGCACCTACAGCCCCTGCTGCCCCCAGGTCCCTGCCGCCTCTACACTATTTCTTAGGCACATTTTGCAAATAAAATGGGCTTTCATCTTTAAAAGAATCTTTGAGATCCAGGGCCTTTGCTGCTGCATAAATGCAAAAGTGAGTTCTTCTGCTGGACAAAGAAGTGAAGAAGAGGCCCTGAGTAAGAAATGACCAGGGTTTCCATGACTGTGACTGGAGATGGGGATGGAGTTGGGGGGTGTCCCAAATATTTAACTGGCCCTTGTGTCAGGAAGGGTCTGTGTTTGGAGTTCCTAAGTAAGATCAAATCTTGATTACTTCTGGAATTAGAGAAAGTGAGAACACAAATAAGCGAGCAAACAGGAATCCACTTTGGAATTCCATGCCCCATAGGCCTATCTGAGATGGAAGAGCAAAAAGACAAATGAGCCAATGACCATCAGCCCGGAAGCCACGTAGCAGAATCTCGCGTCTCCCAGGCCCTCCCAGGTCCTCCCAGGCAGGTGCGGTGCTGTCTGTGGATGGAGCAGACCTGCAGCCTGATGGGCTGTCAGCCGAGGTCACGGACAACGGCAGGTAGGCCTACCACAGGAGACAGTGCATAGGGGTCCCGGTCTGCATGCATCAGAAGTACCACCACTGAGTCTGACTGTCATTGGTATCTGGTTCTCTTTGACCTCAAGGACGGTTTCACATCCCTCGGGGGCCATAAGGACCAGGAAGCATGTCACCTCGGAATGCAGCCCCCATCACCCCGTGCCCTCTGACTAACCCCCGCCCCATTGCATTGTGAACTGCTCTGCTCTCCAAGCCATCCCTGAAGCAGGGCCTCCATTTTGTCATCAAAGTCATCCACTGGGCACGTGGGCACATGGGCACACTTCCAAAGATGCCTGAAGCCTTCTTTCGAGATATTCAGCTCATCTGTGCAAGCTGGCCAGATAGGGGCTCCTTCTCTACCCTGCCAGAAGGAATCACCTACGTCAGGCAAGTCAAACCACGCCTGCAGCCTCGTCTCCTTCTTCTGGGCGCCAAGGTCACCAAAGAAGTCAAAAATCCTGCTTCTGCTCCCACACTACTCACTCCCATGATTCCTGAAAGTCCTCTCGGATCCGCTACCTGGTGACATGGTCAGTCAACACCAAGGCCTGAGTACCTCGTACATGGGGACTGACATCAAAACGGGGTGTCACTGGGGCTAGTTCTCAGCCACAGCTACTTAGAAAATTATAGGGCTTATTTCCATATCTTACTTTGCTCTTTTCTTAATAATACTCACAATCGTGGTGCAACTTTCAGCTAAAATATTGACTAACTAGAAGCATGTCCAGAATCACTGCTTGTTTCTTTTCTATGATTTCTGTGTCTTTGCTGATATCCCCTATATGCTGAGATGTGGTTCCCGCTATGTCCTCTCATCATTCAAACATGTCTTCGTTTGGTTCCTTGAGCATATTTTCAGTAACTTGCTAAAAATCTGTCTAGAAGTAGATGCAATATCTGGGCTTCGTCGGGGAGTTTCTATTTTTGTCCAGAGTACAGGCCATTCTTCCTTGTTTCTTTGCTTATTTCCTCATTTTGGGATAGAAAACTGGCATTTGAAATACTACAAGGTGGCAGCTTTAGGCATCTGATCCCCTTCCCGAGCTCTCAAGGTTTATTTCTGCCATTTGCTTGGGGACTTTTCTCAAGGAATTCTGTAAAGACTATATTCTTGTCATGTGTGGCCACTGAAGTCTAGTGTCTAGACTTTGCTGGTGACAAGACAGAGATGTCCTTAAATGCCTGGAACTGATAAGTCCTCCATTCACTGCCCCGGGGTCTCATTTCATGTGAACAGGGAGGGGAGAGTTCCACCTCCAACACTCAGCCACCAGCAGTTGACAACTTTCTGCTTCTGCCTTTGCGGCCTGCTGGCTTGCGCTGGGTGAGAGCCAGGGCTTCTAGGGTCCTCCCTGAGTGTGCACACAGCCCTGGGCACATGTGTGCGTGACAGTCACCCAGCCCAGCCTTACGAAAAAGCTAACAGTCTGAAATTCTATGGGTCAGGCATTTGGGGAGGGCTCAAGTGTCAGCCCATTTGGGTTCCCTCAGGTGGTAATAATAGGAGGTCAGCTGGGGCTTAAATCACCTGCAGGCTGAACAGACTGAACAGCCAAGTGGCTTGCCCAAACTGAGCAGGAGCTACGTGCCCAGTTATGACTGATGTGAGAGTCACACAGCAACACTTCAGTCATACCCCGCCAGTTAGAGCAGGCCCAAGTCTGCCAGGATCCAAGAGGAGGGGGCAGAGAGCGCCCAAGGAGGAGACGGAGCACTCCCCATGGGAGGCACACCCAGCCAACGACTAGCAGCTGTGTCTTTCTACTGCCTCATGCTGCCGCCCCATCCTCTGATCTGTGTGGGTAGTGCCACCAGAAGCTGACTGTGGATAAGACCTGGTCTCCTGTCCAGTTTGTTTTCCTCCTTAAAGCATGGAGACATTCTGTTTGTTTATTAATCTGTGCACTTGGACTTTTTCCATTGGGGAGGGGGTGGGATGAGCTAGGACAAAGTCGTGCCCACTTGTCCAGCCTTGCGCTTAGCCAGGAGCGTAGTAGGTGTCCAGCAAATGCGGTAGACAGCACGGAGGCCTGTGTCCCCATGAGCTGTGCTGCGATTTCTTCCTTACCTGCCGTAATCTGCCGAGGACACACATCTCCAGTCTGGCTGCTAGCCCTGGGTCCACTATCTTACCTTCTTAGATGTCTCCTTGCCCACACTTGGGGCAGCTGAAGGCAATCTTTGTGCAAGTCCCAGCAGGACTTGAGCAGGACAGATATGCCACACCCTAATTATGTTGGTTCTTCCCTCAGTACAGGCCTGGATAGCAGGGTTTATTTTACATTTTCACATGGAAAATAGCTCAGTATTCTGTTTTACAGCCCCGGTCAAGCCCCTCCTCTCTCCCACTTTAAGCCTATTATGTCCCTGCCTTGGGAATGGAATCTGCCCTGACATAAGGTTGTCTGACCACCCCCCACACCCCTTCCAGGGCAAGAGTCCCCACGGTGCTCTGAAAACCTCTTCCTGCTTCTCACACAGTCAGGGGTCTCTCCTGGGATGTAGCTGTGACTGTCCGCTGGTGAGGAAGGGAGATTCTGGGCTAAGAGAATGGGGGACTTCTAGGCAAGATGTAGAAATAATTTGCTTCCAGTCCCAGCTGCAAATGGCCTGGCCAAGACATTCTTATTCTGGAGCAGGCATACAACCCTGTCCTTCCAAGTTCCTGTTCAGCACTGAGATCTCTGCATCCTGGGTTCAAGGTTTCTGAGATCAATTGCTCTTCAGACAGAACCCAGGCAGGTTTCCCACCATGTGCTTTTGATGCTTCCCATGCCTCTGACAATGGGGGACACTCCCCTTGTCAATCCTGATGGAACCTGGGTTCTGCTTCACTGACTGAACACGAACTCATCAAAAGGAGGAGATGTTTCCATAGAAGAGCTCATTCTGGGCCCAAGATGGGGGTGGAGGGGGTCACCTCTCTAGAGGCGGATATGTAAGGAGGGCCTCACCTCAGTGATCACCATTCTTACTCCTTTTAGATTCACAGTCTTGTCCAGAGGCCTAGCATTTTGTCACCACGGGTTTTAAACATCCTTACCCCCTGTCAGAAACTGCCCCATTTCTGCGCTGTCAGGGCCAAAGACATGCCTAGAAACTGACCACCGTCCCTGCCAGTTCCCTAGGGCTGGCACCTTGATCACGGCCATCTCCCCACTCCTCAGAGCTTCAAGGCTGTCCCCACGATGTCTCTGAGGTGTAACCTGTGAACCAGCTGACAACAGAAGCTCTGTTTGCACAGCCATTGGTGACTTGAAGGGTACAGTAGCAACTGGTGGGGACCTACCAACGATCATGAAGACAGCAGGGCCCCAAGGATAAGGACTCTAAGTGACAGTTGTCTCTGGGGGCCTGTCGTTTGGGAGAAAGATAATAGTTTTGCTCTAAAAGAGGTTGCCACCTTCCAGCCACACAGTAAAGGCTAGGAGAGTGTATGAGACCAGAGAGAGATTCCAGAGTCCTTCCCTGAGATGATTCTCAACTCGGGGAGGATACACACGTGTCGTTGGAGAAGGCGGCCTTGGCCGTAGCCTTGGGTGGGCAGGACGACAGGTGAGCATCCACTGTGGTCCAGGCCCAGCGGTCAGCCTTCAGTGGGAAGTTTGCTATGCAGCCAGTCCTGTCCTCCCCCAGGACAGTTCCCGGCACCCACACCTGCCCACACTAGAAGTGGGGTTCACCCCCCAGAGTGATGAAGTTGAAACGACAGAGCCCTGGCCAGGGCGGGTGTGTGTGTGTCGATGCAAGTGTTCAGGGGCCCCGCCATCTCACAGGCCCTGGCAGCTTCCCAGGGAAGAGAACATGTCTGACTGGGTCCCACCTAGGGTGAGTGAAAATGCATGCTTTTCCCAAAGACCTGCACAAGAATGCTCAGAGCTGCTTTATTTGTAACAGCCAAGACCTGGAAGCTTCCCAGGGCCCTTCACCAGGACAACAGAAGAAGTTCTCCGTGTATCCAGAAGTGTACGTGTCAGGATGCTGAGCAACGAGTGGTAAAGCTGACAGGTTGCAGCAGCTGGTGCCGAGCAAGGCAACACCACAGGCCCGCGGTCAGTCCCTGGAGATGGCTGTCCTCCTGTTGCAGATGTTGGGACATACAGGCACTCCTGCTTGTAGATAAGATTGGCTGTAAAGTTCGGATACAGGCCCCTGATAACGAGCATGCATTTTAGTAGAGCCCCCACTCCAGGACAATTCCTGAACAAGGCTGGGCCTCTAAGGCTGGGCTCCCAGTGCCAGGGGCCTGGGGGGTAGTAGGCTGCCCCACCCCTCCCTCACCCACGTGACCGGTGCAGAGGTGCAGTCTTCTCTTTCTCTGCTATGGTGGCCCCTTACAGTCTCTTTCATCCTCCAAAGGATCAAAGACAATGAGACTTGATCCAGAGAAGCAGGCAGCTGAGGCTGGGAATTCAAGATCAGATGTATTCCCCCTGCAGAGCTCACATATCTTCCCGTCCACAGTGCTCATGGGGAGGGGAGGAGTCACAAATGCAAAACAACATCCCTGTGTGCAAACCTCCCCCTCCTCTCCTAGAATGCCCATCAGCCCAAAACCTTCTGAGTTCTGAGTCCTCATCCAAAGAGAGATGCGGTAAGACTTCAGCACAGGCGTTCTTCGCACCCAAAAAAAGTGTGAGCCCTGAATTTCCTCATACTGAGGTCCTCTCCTGGAGTGAAAGCATAAAATGGGGCCTTCCCAGAAGCCCAGCCCCACTGACCCCCATGCTGCAATGCCAGTAAGACCAAGGGCCTCTCCCTGGGCCGCAGGCAGGCTCCTCCCCTCTCAGCATTTAAGAAAAGGGAACCTGGCATCGTGAAATCAGAAAGCACACCAGCAGCAGAATCAGCAAAGCCTGGGAAAGCCCACCACCCCTGGTGTCCTTCAGGGACACTCACTGCTTCACCAACTCACATGTCTTTAGATATACAAGTGGGGCAGTGGGGGAAAAAAGAGAGGATTCAATGGTGACTCCGGCTAGTTGAAGCTTCACACAATTAAACAAAAGTAAGACTTGGTAACTGCATAATGAAAACAAATGTGTAAAACATCTGAGTAAGTCAGCCAAGAAAGTGTGTTTTTGCAAACCACAGGATGTCTGCTTTCTGCTCTGAAAGCAGCAGTCCTTTACTAATAATTGACATTTATAAGGGGAGTGACACTATAGGGAATGGCACCCTGGGATTCTCTAGTTGAGGACTAGTTGAGGGGTGCCGGGAATGCTCCTAGTTTGGGTTGGGGCTGGAGTCTGAGCCCATAAGGAGGTCTACCCTTCATCTCACCAAGAAAATGCATTTGGACTCATGGCTTCTTTCTCGCTAAACTGCATTTGTTCCAGAACAGGCTTTGGCTACAGTGACTAGAGATGCTGTGGGCCCATGAGAACCATCACCCAGGGACTGTTCACAGCCCCTGTGCCTGTTCTGTGTTACCCTTCGAGGGCTGACTCTGGCAGCGGATGTTCCATGAATCTGCGCCCTGATACCACAAGCACATCCACGCGGGTCTTCAAGACACTTAGTGAGAAAGCCCGCACAGCCCTCTGTTTGCCTAACAGGGACAGTTCACCCCCAGATGAGGCTTCTCTGCCCATTTCTCATGAAATACTTTCAAGAAGAGAACTTTTTCCTTCAAATGCAGGTGCATGTCCTTTCAAGCCTTGGAAAGGTAATATGAGTACATCGACATTTTCCCCTAGGTAAGAATATCTGTAGTTGGAACGGAAAGGGCTACAGATGAGATGGTGCTTTATTAAATAGTATTATATTAGAGGGTTTCAGAATTTAATCTTGCTTGTGTCTCACCACTCATATTTGTGTTACCACGGCAGGCATTAGAGAAAACAGCAGTTTTCCTGAACTCTGCATTATATACCAAGAATCCCAATAAGGCAGTGCACAGCAAAACTGCCCCAATGAAGTTTAGCAGCAGTCATTGCCTTTTTTGGGCTCTACAATTGACCTCAAGTTCTCCAAAATGTGACAGTTTGAACAGATTGTGGCAACAGATGGAAAAAATCACCATCTGATGTTGACATGATGTAGAGAAATAGAATTTGATGAACAATAATTAGAGCAGCCACACAGATCAGAGAGGCCACATCAAAACTGTGTTGTCTGAGGCTTAAACACAGAAAGGGGAAAAAACGAGAAATGAATTCTGAAGTTGAAAAGGATGGCTGGAAAGACTTGCTGTCTTTCTAGGAGACTGTGTGCAAATCAGCAACCTTTAATTACCCAGTGTCTTTCAAGTTTCCCTCAGGATCTCTGAGCTAGGGACCTGAACCTTTTCTAGAAACTTTAAAACCAGCAGAGGAAAGCAGATCATGTTCAGGGGCGCACAGGTAAGGCTACAAGAATAGGGCGCTGCAGGAAACCACTACTCACTGAGATCCCTGCTCTGGGAGGTCCCTCTGGGAGGGCAAGGGGCTGCAGCAGGGGCTTCCCTGTGCTAGTGACCCTTTGTCTTTCAGGTCAGTGTTGACTGTGTCTGCTTTTCTTCTGCTTTAAATTCTTCCTGGTAGAATTTAATTTCTGAGTACAGAGTTTATCCCAGAGCAGGGCCCATGCAAGAGCTCAGGTGACACGAATAGTGTCATTCGTTATCATTCAGTTTCTACATTTAAAAGAATGTTAATGCAGTCTCCTGAGCTTCTTGGGTTCTCTGGAAAATCCTTTGTTTCAGTGCCTGTGGTTCCAGAAGCTGGAAGGAGCCCGGAGGAGGAGGGACAAAGGCTAGTAGCTTCAGTGTGTGACCCGGGCACCCGGGAGAGGGAGCCCTTCTCTGGATTTGTATGTGCTTGGAGCCTGAGACACCTATTTTTCAAGCATGATGGAGGGTTGTAGCTCAGTAAACAAAGTCTCAGTTTCACTTGGCAGGCAAACACCTGAGTCATCAAGCAGCGTTAGGTACATTTAATTTATTTAATTATAATCTCAACAGGGATCGGAGCATATTATGTCTAAGGAAGAGCACACAGAAATCAGGAGAATCAACAGAAGCACCCCTGTAAAATGAGTTTAAACTTTCTAAGTGACAAATTTGCTCTGGTGGGAAGGGGTGTGGCAGGGCGGACTTCCTCAGGGACACAGACCATGGGCAGTGAGGTGTGCCTAAGGGTCCCGGAAGGCTGCTATCTCTGAAGCCCAGGGCCAGGCACTGGGAAGGCAGATGGCTGTGAAGGGACAGAGTGTGGACAAGCTGAATGCAGAAAGGCTGCCCCACACCTGTGCTCCCTGCATGTAAGCATCCAGCCTGAGATGGCTACAGGCCGGCCACTGTCCCCCTCCAGTAACCACAGATAAGGTGTGTGGTGACCCTGTCCCCTTCCTGTTCAAGTGTCCACAGAATGTCTGTCTTCATTTCTCCTTTCCAAACACGGCCTCTTCAATGTGGCCCATACTACCCCCCAACAATGATGGGGGGGCGGGGTTTACTTAAGGAGGTTCCATAGTCATTTGCCAGGTCATCCCCTGCCACCATCTACAGCCCAGTCCAGAGCCACTGCAGAGGTGACACTCAGTCCTTGACCTGCACAACGCTCCACATACTATTAGGTCCAGGAAACATTCTCCAAGAGGACAGACAGGGACAGCCAAGCCTGTCATCTAAGTTGGTCAGCAGTCTTCATCTTATAAATGAACAACCAGCCAAGACTTCGTGGACACCTGGGAAGAGTCACTACCACCAAGAGGCACCAGGGACTCAAACAACCACGACAGCTAAAGGATAGAGCAGAGGGTTGCGTAAATTCTAACCAGCCTCCTCAGACACTGGGACAGGCATTGAAAGCATAAAAAAGAGCAAAATGCTGCTTAAAAAAAGTTTAGTGTTGAGGGAAAGTGTACTGGTGTCTGAAATGAACATGCACTTAAAAATGACATGGATGGTGGTCACCTACACAAATGAATGAATAGGAGAGAGAGCAAAAGTGTCAAATAGTGGAGGGATTCACGCTTTTGCTGTCTAAAGCTTGTAACTTTTGTCAGTTAGCAGATGAACATGTTGGAGAAAGGGAAAAACCATCAGAAAAATGGAGAAGCTATGGTGGTAATCGAAAGATGTCAATATTTTGGAAGCTAGAAAACAGATGGGTGATGGCACCAATTGAGACAAGAATCAAGACAGCTTTGCCACCAAACCAAGGAATGCTTTAGGAACAGGGCCTTCTGAACCCACATTCAGGTGAGGCAGAGACCATAACCTGGAGGATTGGGTGAAAACCTAAGAAGCAATGAGACCCCACAACCACTCCTCACTCTGTCACTTCTGAGCTCAAAAATGCAAGAACACGGATGTGAAAATCTACCATGATCCACAAGGAGCCCTTTGACCTTTCCCTGATCCTGCTGGGGAATAGGTAACAGGCTCATCCCCTCCTCGGTCCAGTCAGGAAGTCAGAAGCACTAGTCTGAGAGTCTGAGAAGCAGGTCTTGGGATGTCCAGTCTGCAAGCTGTGGGTCAGAAGTGTGGGTTAATAGCCTGCGCTTACAATTGGCATTGAGGTGGAGGGCAGTCTGGGAGTCTGGGCCCTTGAGCTGCAGAATCTGACTGGACTCTAGGTAGATAGTGTTGGAATTGAGCCAGAGCCAGAGGCAGTGCTTCCAGTGGAGGAGGGGCCAGAGTCCAAAAGCGGGTCTCTGGGGCTTAGACTGAGAGGCAGGTGAGCCCTAGTTTTTGATGTACTTCTATTATTGTTGGATTAAATTGTTTTTCACCTGAGGCATGTACTTTCTGATGGTTGTTTCCAATCATTTTTAAATGCATATGACTGCATTATGTATGCACACGGACAGGTATCCATGAGTGATGTGTAGAATGAAATATAAATCATGCAGAACCATGGATAAAGCAGATAAAGAAGATGTGGTCTAATACACAATGGAATACTACTCAGGCATCAAAAAAGATGAAATCCTGCTATTTGCAACAATATGGACGGACCTGGAGAGAATTATGATAAGTCAGATAAGCCAGAAGGAGAAAGATAGACATCCTATGATTTCATCCACATGTGGTATAGAGAGAAACCAAGCAAACAAGCAAATGAAATCAGACAAAAAGAAACCTTTAGTCTATAAAATCAAATTAGTAATTCCAAGAAGGAAGGGTAAAAGAGGTCAACCATATGGTGAAAGAAGAACTGGATGGTTGGTGAATTTAATGTGTTATATACAGATACTGATTTCAATGATGCCCACCTTAAATCTATATCATGTTATGACACAATGTTCCTTCAATAAAATTAATTGCAAAAATAAATCATATACAATCATTTGAAATAAATAATAGGGAGGAGAGGGAGAGGTAGGGAGAAAGACAAAGGGAGAGAGGTAGGAAGAGATACAGACAGAGGGAGGGAGACGGAACTTCTAAAGAGCATGTGCCTATTTTCATGTTTGTCATAGATCTGGAAGAAAGAGCACTAAGACTGATTTCCTAGAAAGTGTGTGGGGCTGGCTCTTATTTTGTTGACTTCAATGTAACATGACTACTTTGGATATGTTTTTGTAATGGTTTTAAAGCATAAACTGATCCAGTTCTGCACCACAGAGTGTTTTCCATGGAAGCTATGGTTTTCAACTAGTATCTCCTTCCAAAAATCTCATTTTCTCTTAAATATTGCCCCAATAATAAACAAAAATTGCCTATGGCTTGACTGGAGCATCCTTTGTATTTCTGCAATAAAAATAAAAAATAGTTTGTATTTCTGGTGGGAATTCTGACGTTCTGAGAGCAGACTCTCAGGGCTCTTCATAAAAATCTTTCAAATGGGAATTCTGACGTTCTGAGAGCAGACTCTCAGGGCTCTTCATAAAAATCTTTCAAAACAGGATCAGAACAGGTAGGTGGCTGCAGATGGGGACTGGTGCCCTCTGTCCTGCCAGGAAACAACAACCCAGCACACTTGCCTTTTGGTTAACACTGCCCTCAAACATGAACAGGAGCTCAGAGGAAAGGCAGGCGCAGAGATCTGCTCCAGCAACAGCAGAGGAAGCTGCCCTGTGGTGAGGAGTCCCTGTGTGACAGTCTCAGGTAGAGACTATCTGAGTCTCCTTGCAGAATCCAATTCTTCATGCTCTCTGATCCCTGATTAATCAGAGGGAGTCTCATCCCTGAGTCTCCAGAGCCCCTCTGACACGTAACTGGGCCTGAGGCTGCAGGGCAGACTTTGGGGCCCAGGGCAGGTGGCTTCCTTCACATGGTTCAGTCTTAACGTGTCTGCAGGAAGCCTTCTGACACAACTGTGTGGAGAGGCACCCCGGATGTCTGAGTCTGAGTCCTGCCTTTGCCAGTGAGGAATAAGTGTAGCCACTGACCCGGTTTCCTGTCTGAACATGCTGGCCTGCCTGCCCACATATTTGTTTCGGTGAAGTCTCGCCCCGGATGTCATAGACACAAGTCTGTCTGAGGCAGCATCTGTCCAACTGGGAAGTCCCAGAGGAGACAGGCTCACCCACCCCCAGCAAGTCCTCTAACAAGAGTTGAGCACTCTTGGTTTTTAACCACATAACACTTTCTTTTTATGAATTTTGGAACTGAGGTGGCACTTACAAATACTGAAGCACAGAAGTCCTCAGCACTGAGCTCAGAAAGTTTAGGCACATGCATACGCTAGACTAGTCACCCTCGTCCAGGGCATGTTTCCAGGCCCCAAGATGCCTTCTCCCACCAGAACCAACTGGAGAGTAACGAGGATTCTGACACTCACCACAGTTGATTATGTTTGCCTGTTCTAGAACATTGTATAGATGGAACCTATGGTGTGACTCGGTTGTCTAATTTCTTTCACACAGAACCATCACTAAGGGATTCACTTATGCGAAATGTGTGAAATTCATACATTTCACTTCAGGGAACTTTTTCATGGCTGAGTAGTACTCCACTGTGTGGCTAACGTAGGATTTCTTTGCCTATCTCCTGTGGATATTCACTTGATTGTTCCTATTTGGAGTCATACCAATAGCGCTTCCATGAGCAAGACTTCCTGTGAACATATACACTTAATTTTTCTGGGTATATACACAGTAGAGGAATTGCTGGGGTATCTAGCATAAGTATGTTTACTATTAATAGCGTTGCTAAATACTTTAATTTTAGATGTGCCAGTGGGTGAGCAGTTTTCCACGTACATCTACTAATTACACTTGAGAGTGTACAGCATTTCCTAACTGTCCACCCACACCTATCTCCCCTTGCTGCACATCACAGACATCAGCAAGACATCCAAGTCTCCCTTACAGCTCCCTGTGGCTGTGCGATCAAATTCTTGTGTCACAGGGTGGTGGGGGTTGAGAGCTCTCTGGCCTTTGACTCTGTGAGCACACCCTCCCTCCCTCTCACTGGCTGGGTGGAGACAAGGATGAGGCCAGTGAAACTGCCTGATCCGCCTGCCTGGCTGGTGATGTTATATAAGAAGTAAACAAACTTCTCTCTTGTTAAGTCACTGGATTTTAGGTCTCTTTATTATACCAGGAAACCCTCTCCCAAAAGAATGCCCTGTGATTACTCACTTGCCCTGCAGCTCTGACACAGTTGGATGAGCACTTCTGTCTGCTCAGCGTCATCTGTCCGCTAGGTACTGCTCCTCACCCTACCCTGAGGTTCTGGGAGATTATCAACCGCACCCCACTGCAAGCATGGGCATGTGGCCCAGGTCTGACCAGTCGTGCTGCCCCATCCTTGTCCAGGGTTATAGATTCGTGGAATGGACAGGAGCCCCAACCAAGCTAACCGACATCCTTCCATAAGATTTACAGGACGGAGAGAAAGTCTTCATCATTATTTTGAACTGAGGTTGCCAGACGCCTGTGGCAGAAGAGAGTGAAGCCAGCCCTCAAACAGAACTAAAGTCAGAGAAAAAGGAGAGGAATCATACAGAGGAGGAAAACCTGACAATGGCATCTCAGCCCCGGGATTGATCTCTACCTGCAGCATTTTCAGATATGAGCGAGCCAAGATTTTGAGCTCAAGTTCTGTAACTTGCAACCAAAACCCTTTTTAACTTCATTCAGGTAAAAAACATGTTTGAGGGTAGTTTTACATGAGCCTTGTGCTGGGTGCTGGGGCTACACAGTCCCTTTCCTTTAAAAATAGTCATTCCAACCTGGATAGACTTTGAGGATCCATTCAGGGGGAATGGATGAGAACAAAAGCATTACAGTTTTCTCTCCTGACCTCTAACTAAAATGAAGCATTTCCTTCTAGTGCGCAGGCAGGAAGCACAAACAGCCATGTTCGCGGAATGTGTGACCTGCCCCCAACAGAAAACACAGAGATTTTCACATCACATTTCAAGATACCAGGCAGTTGATCACCACCTCGAAATTACTAGTTACCAGACCGGCTGCAAGAGAGTGTTACTCAATCTGTCACTAAAGAAGCAAATGGATCACATTTCAAAATATCTTGCTCATTGGATTTCAGGAAAGTTGGTTTTCTTTCTAATCCTGCATTTTATTTTATGCATTTACAAGCATTATTCTGAAAAGAGGTCAAAAGACTTTGCCACATTCTAAAAGCTTAAAATGAAGTCTACATTAACCAGAAAGATACCAAGAAACAACTGAGGTGGACCTGAGTGCCCACTGCACTGGAAAGAGAGGCAAGGTGGCATCACAGGGGAGCGGAGCTCTCTGCTGGGTGTATGGGTTGGAGAAGGGCTGCCCAGGCGAAGTCATGGTGGTAATGTCTGGGGGCAGTTGCCAAGAGACAGAGGGAACAGGAAAGGGCCAGCATTGGGAAACTTTGGGGATCAGGAAGGTGTCACCAGAGTCAATGGAGGACACCAACCCTGATTAAGCTGATGCTCAGCCAGGTGGCACCCAAGCCACAGTTGGTCCCCCCTCCCTCATTTTGACTCTTCCTGGTGCTCAGCCCCGCTTGCTGTGATATTTCACTCCCTGACTATGACCCCGGATGGATTGCTGGGCTTAGCAATGTCAAAAATGATGCAAACGAATGTGCATGGCGGGCAAGATTACACCCCTCAACCAGAGTGAGGTGGCACTTAGTGATCTGACAGCTAAAATGCTGCTCGGGGCACACAGACAATGACAACGACTCACAGGCCTTCATTTAGCTGCGGCTACAAGAATGTGGCTTTCAAGGAGAGAGCCCTCTGTGTCTGGTGGGGCCCCAGGGGACAATGGCACTGAGCACTGAGGCACCCAGACAGTTCCTGCTTTGGCTAAAGAGGGTTTTCTTACAAGGTGCTGAAGCCCTTTTCTCTTAGAGAGGCTGCCAGGAAGGTGGGGAGCTTTTTCTGAGTGGGGTGGTGGTAAGAACAGACAGTGGGGCCATCATGCCATCAACTGCTTGGACGGCACTGACAGCTGAGGCTTGCTGTCTCCTTCTGGGTTCTCTGGAAACCCTTTTGTGCATCAGAAGAGCGCCCCTCCCCCAGGGTCATTTGGCTTTGCCTGCCTCTTGTGAAGCACCCCTGCCCCTCCTCACAGCGGAAGCTGGGAGGGCACATGCAGCTACAGGGGAAATGCAACTCACTGGCTCTTCTCGGAACCAGCTCCCTCCTAGTTCAAATACTCACCCTTTGGATCTTAAAGCAGCTCCCAGTCAACCAGGCACACGCTCCACTGCACACGGGGTGCAGCGGCAAGCAGAGCATCCCAGGCCACATCGGAAGCCTAATGAAGTCTCTTTCCAGATGCCACTGACATGCCATCTAGGCAGCTGCCATATCACCTACACACGGCACCCACTTTCTGATGGGGTTAAAGTAGGGAAACGGCACAAAACATGCCCCAAGTACCCCAACTCGGAATTTCTGGGGAAGTATTCCAAAGGGCAGGGAGTGGTCAGCAGCCACACAAAATTCGCCACTCTGTCACCCCATGCACAGGGATTTGTTTGACTTTTGTAGCGTCCATGCTGAATGTGTTCACAATTGCATATAAACAGTGACAAGCACAAAAGGACTTGGTGTGACCATGCGTAAGGAAGGACATGTTTCTTGAGGCCTTTGTGTTAGGTGGCAAGGTTCTATCGTCTCACCGAATAGTCCCCCAGACAGAGGAGAAAACAGCTCAAGAGAGGCTGCCTGAAGCCAGAGTGGGGGCTGGGGTCAGACAAGACAACTGCAGCCTCTTCTCTGCTCTGCTCTGCAGAGGGTTGGGAAGGTGTGCCGACACACCATGTATATAGTCTTAGAGGGTAAGGCAGAGTCTAACAGCGGGAGAGCTTCCAGCAGTCATAGGCCCTGACAGTCCCCGCCAGCAGGTCCCCTTGGTGGCTCAGCACCAGTCTAGACACTAGCTCTGAAGGACACACACCTTCAGGGGCCACCGGCTCCTCAGCAGGCAGATGTGCCAGAGAATGCGCGCACTGGGAGGAAATCTACTTTCTCATCTAATTTCTACCCATCTGTCCTCATTTTGCCCTTCATAACCCCACGGGATAATCCTTCTTCCTGGACAGCGCTGCAAATGTTTGAATTCTGTTGCCTTGTGCTCCACACATTGATTTTTTAGGCTAAAGTCTCACAGTGTATCAACTATCCTTCCACAGCATGCAAGTGACTGTCCTTATACCAAGTAAGTGCACTGCAGTCTAGATGTATCTGACCAGAGGAAAATACAGGAGAGCCCTCCACCTGCTCCCATTTCCATCTCTGCCATGCTTGCATTTAACCATCCTAAGAGTGGGTTATTTTGCTGGGCAAAGGGATTTTGTTCAAACAGGTCTGGCCTAATTCCTTCCTATCAAGTTTTAATCCAAACAGGACAGGAAACATAAGATTCACAGAACAGGAACTTGGAAAGAACATCTCCCACTTCCCTGTAACAGGTGCCAGCGCTGAAGGTGAGCACACTGTGCCCTGGGCTGTACCTGAGACTACTCTCTACATGCTGGGTTACTCTTGGAGATGGCCCCCATCTTATCCTTGTGGAGGGCAGGACAGGGTTCCCAAGGTCACTTTGGAAGTGGCAGAGCCAAGAATCAAACTTGCCTACTGATGAATAAGGGGTGAGCTTCTACCCTACCCCTGCTTGCACCTTTGGGCACCAACTTTGCCATCTTAGCAGCTTGCTGGCCTGCTCTTGGTTCACAGGCACTCAGAGCCCCAGCACTGAAAAACAGAAAGCCTCTGAAGGGACCGCTGAGGCTCTTGGGCTATTACAGTAATTTAGGAATGGCCCTCAGGAGCCTGTGGTTATTAAGAAGCCGCCTTGGATGCCCCCAGAAGTGTCTGCAGCCAAGGAGCTATGGGGAGGCCTGGTGAAGGAGCACCCTGAAGCCCCGGACCTGGGAATCCTGGCTGGTTCATGGGAACTGTGTCCTTTTCTCTCGACAGCATCCCTCTGCAGGCCTCTGGCCCAGTCAGTTCCCATCCAAGCCCTCTCCTCTCCCTCCAGGGGGAAGGAAGCAGTCTTTGGCTCTCCAAACCTGTGAGTGGTCACAGCTAGGTGTCACCAGGGGGGGTTCACTGGGGTACCCTTTGTTCTCTAGTGTAGACAATGATGAACACTTAGCAAACAGCTGACATGGGTCACACAAGAGCTACCCGAGAACCAGACTAGAGGAAATGTCTGCCCAGCTTACCCTTAGAGAATGGTGGGGTCCTAGTTTGAAATGGAATCCCAAAGACAAGTGAGGAAGCAGCATCCTGATGTCCTGCTTTGCCCACACTGCAGGTCAGGTTCTAACAGAGTAAGCACCAGGCTCTGCAGACACAGGAAACTTTGGGGATTCGGGTAGGGCCTCCAAAGGAAGGAGTCAGGGTCCCAGTTGGGGAGGGGTTTCAGGGCATTTCATTAGAATCCCTTGCTAGACCTGGGGTAGACCAGAGAAGGAGCCCGCAGGGCAGCGGGCAGCCTGT